>LPNX010589190.1:0-18361 GCA_001517045.1 Pseudotsuga menziesii | reverse complement strand
ATTTTGTTAATGTACATGGAATTTGATGAATCACCTTGAGGACCAACTTTGGAAGAGATGAAAATTATGTGTGATTTTATTATAGTTTAAATTGATTCACGAAGTACTATGATGAATCTATTTTATAAATTCATGTTTATGTATTGAAGTATATTTATATACCTATGTCAAATCTGAACTAACCCTAAACTTTAACAATATACCCCAAAAATAATTACAGATGACCTGAATACTTCAAAGGACCATTCTCGAGTTGTTAATTAGTTGTGCAATATGACTCATTATTATTGTTCTATATGTTTATAAAATTAAAATGACGAACTTGAGTCCACAAGTTTGTATTTGATTGACTTGGAATTGAACACGAAGTTCTTATATCCAGGTATTGTATGCACAAAGAGTATGAGAAACACCCTCGTGCTCTGGCTCGACCCTTTGCATGACGAATACCTTTGTGTGATGAATATGACTAATAATGAATGTGATAAAACTCTTTTGTACTTGATTGGCCCTATTATTTACATAACATTATTTTATAAATTTTTCTAAATTATATGTATTGTATCATTTAGAGTAAAAATTTAGCCAGTAGTAGTGTAAAAGAGTTTGATTATAAGAGGAATACAAGGAACAAAATATACTAATAAGGTATACTTCTTTTGTGTGCATCCAATTTGGAACTCTTAGTCAAACATATATATATGAGCCATGCTTACCATTCTATGGCACGTTGAAGCACACCTCTTATAGGATTTCACTGACACATGTTGAATTGCTACCCAGGGCATAGAATTCTAACCGTGCATCAAAATGGGGTTATGGTGGGTCATGCAAGCATTTTTAGGGAAATTCCATGTGGTAATTCTAGTCACACATTGATGGTCTAGGAATTTGCAAAGTTGACCCCTATGTGCAAAAATTTCACATTCCCTTACTCATAAAAACACTAGTTTCCTAAATTGACCAAAAACATGATCCCTTATCCATGGAGAAAGAAGAGGGAGCCACCCCTAGCACTATCATGATGTCCCAAATCCAACGGATTTGATGTTTCCTCGATCCAAGCCACAACCATAATTCTATGGCACATTGAATCCCACCTCCTCCAAACTTTCAGGGACACCTATTGAATCCATACCTGGGGCATAGAATTCTAGTCATGCATTAAAATGAGGTTCCAATGGGTCATGAAAGCATGTTTAGGGAGGTTCCATGTGCAAACGCTAGCCACATGTTCATGGTCTAGGAATTTTCAAATATGACGCAAAATTTTTACATTCGCTTACTAAGAAAAACCCAAGTTTCAAAAATTGACCTAAAACAGGATCCCTTGTCGATTGAGCCAAAGGATAGGGCCACCCCTAGCAATATCCCTATTTTAGAATCCAGTGGAGTTAATGGTTCATCTATTTGAGCCACAATAATCATCCTATGGCACATTGAAGCCCACCTCCTACGATTTTTTATGGGCACCTATTGAATCCCTACTTGGGGCATAGAATTCCAATCATGCATCAAAACTGGGTTCTAGTTGGGCATGCAAGATGTTTAGGCAGGTTCCATGTGTGAACACTAGCCACATGTTCATGGTCAAGGAATTTGCAAAGTTGACCCCTATGTGGAAACATTTCACATTCCCTTACTGAGCAAAAACCTAGTTTCAAAAATTGAACTAAAAATGAATCCATTTTCCATGGGGCCAGAGGAGAGGGATACCTCTAGCACTATATTGATGTATTGAATCCAACAAAGTTGATGGTTCATGGATTTGAGCCATGGTCATAATTTTATGGCATGCTTAATCCCACCTCCTACAGGATTTCAAGGACACCTATTGAATCCCTACTCGGGGAATAAAATCCCAATCGTGCATCAAAAATGGGTTATAGCGGGTCATACAAGTGTGTTTAGGGAGATTCCATTTACGAAATCTAGCCACACATTCATGGTCTACGAATTTGAAAAGTTGAACCCTATGTGCAAAAATTTCACATTCCCTTACTCAGAAAAACCCTAGTTTCCAAAATTGACCTAAAACATGATCCCTTGTCCATGGATCCATAGGAAAGGGACACCCCTAGCCCTATCCTCATTTCCTAAATCCAACAGAGTCGATGTTTCATTGATCTTATCTATGATCATAATTCTATGGAATGTTTAATACCACCTCTTACATGGTTTCAAGGACACCTATTAAATCTCTATCTGGGGCATAGAATTCCAACTGTGCATCAAAACTGGGTTCTGGTGGGTCATGCAAGTGTTTTTAGGGAGGTTCCATGTGAGAATGCTAGCCACGCCTTCACAGTTGAGGAATTTGTGAAGTTGAACCCTATGTACAAAAAATTCACATTCCCTTACTAAGAAAAATCCTAGTTTCCAAAATTGACCTAAACCAGGATCCCTTTTTTGTGGAGCCAGAGAAGAGGGAAACACCTAGTAGTATATCAATGCCCTAAATCCAATGGATTTGATGGCTCTTTGATATGAGCCATAGTCATCATTTTATGGCAAGTTGAATCCCACCTCCTAAAGGCTTCCAAGGACACTTGTTGATTCCCTACCTAGAGCATGGAATTCTAACCGTGCATCAAAACTGGGTTCTGGTGGGTCATGCAAAAATGTTTAGGGTGGTTCCATATGGGAATGCTAGACACATGTTCACGGTCGAGGAATTTGTAAAGTTAACCCCTATGTGAAAAAAATTCACATTACCTTACTGAGCAAAACCGTAGTTTCCAAAATTCACCTAAGACAGGATTCCTTGTCCATGGAGCTGTAGGAGAGGGCCACCCCTAGCACTATCCTGATGTACTGAATCCAACAGAGTTGACAGTTCATTGATCTGAGCCATGATCATCATTATATGGCACATTGAATCCCACCTCCTACAATCTTTCAGGAACACTTGTCGAATCCCTACGTAGGGCATAGAATTCCAACCGTGCATCAAAATTGGGTTCTGGTGGGTCATTAAGCATGGGAATCTTTTTATACCTTATTTTAACACTTGCATTAGGAAGTTCCATGAAAACTTAAGGTGTTGATTAATGTCCTTATAGGACCAAATTCGAGATTCAAGGCCTAACACTTGTAATTACATTACCTAAATTAAAAGAGAGCATTCTTCATCCATAGTGAAATGACTACCCTTCCTTCCAATCGATTTGATTACATTTCATCTCAATTGATGTGATTACCATCATTCTCATGATTTCAATCTCCTCTTATCAAAAGACCACTGGTATCCTTAATTCTATGGTTCGAATGCTTGATATTGGATATTGGTCAATGGAGACATCGAATAAATGGTACTAGTGACCTATAGATGATAATTAGTGGCTACAGACTATGTTTTCTAGGGTTTTGAACACAAACTAGGGTTTCTATGGTTTAGAATTAAAACTAGGGTTACTAGGATTGGCTCTTGATGTAGTATGTCATGTAATGGATGCTATTGATGTAGTATGTAGTATGATATTGATGTAGTATGTAGATGGGGGGATAGTATGAATTAGGGGGGAGATTGGGGGGAGAGATATAGAGAGGTGGGGGGTGTTAGTGGTAAAGTGATAAATAGGGATGTGTGTGTGAGAGAGATCGATATAGAGTGGAGGGGGGGTGTTAGTGGTAAGGGGAGACATATGACATAGGGGTGTGTGTGAGAGAGAGAGGGGGCTGGGGAATAGATAGGGGGGTGTGGTTTCGGTGTAGTTGGATAGGTTGGGAACTAAGAGAGAGTGGAGGAGGGGGTGTTAGTGGTAAGGGGAGACATATGACATAGGGGTGTGTGTGAGAGAGAGAGGGGGCTGGGGAATAGATAGGGGGGTGTGGTTTCGGTGTAGTTGGATAGGTTGGGAACTAAGAGAGAGTGGAGGAGGGGGTGTTAGTGGTAAGGGGAGACATATGACATAGGGGTGTGTGTGAGAGAGAGAGGGGGCTGGGGAATAGATAGGGGGGTGTGGTTTCGGTGTAGTTGGATAGGTTGGGAACTAAGAGAGAGTGGAGGAGGGGGTGTTAGTGGTAAGGGGAGACATATGACATAGGGGTGTGTGTGAGAGAGAGAGGGGGCTGGGGAATAGATAGGGGGGTGTGGTTTCGGTGTAGTTGGATAGGTTGGGAACTAAGAGAGAGTGGAGGAGGGGGTGTTAGTGGTAAGGGGAGACATATGACATAGGGGTGTGTGTGAGAGAGAGAGGGGGCTGGGGAATAGATAGGGGGGTGTGGTTTCGGTGTAGTTGGATAGGTTGGGAACTAAGAGAGAGTGGAGGAGGGGGTGTTAGTGGTAAGGGGAGACATATGACATAGGGGTGTGTGTGAGAGAGAGAGGGGGCTGGGGAATAGATAGGGGGGTGTGGTTTCGGTGTAGTTGGATAGGTTGGGAACTAAGAGAGAGTGGAGGAGGGGGTGTTAGTGGTAAGGGGAGACATATGACATAGGGGTGTGTGTGAGAGAGAGAGGGGGCTGGGGAATAGATAGGGGGGTGTGGTTTCGGTGTAGTTGGATAGGTTGGGAACTAAGAGAGAGTGGAGGAGGGGGTGTTAGTGGTAAGGGGAGACATATGACATAGGGGTGTGTGTGAGAGAGAGAGGGGGCTGGGGAATAGATAGGGGGGTGTGGTTTCGGTGTAGTTGGATAGGTTGGGAACTAAGAGAGAGTGGAGGAGGGGGTGTTAGTGGTAAGGGGAGACATATGACATAGGGGTGTGTGTGAGAGAGAGAGGGGGCTGGGGAATAGATAGGGGGGTGTGGTTTCGGTGTAGTTGGATAGGTTGGGAACTAAGAGAGAGTGGAGGAGGGGGTGTTAGTGGTAAGGGGAGACATATGACATAGGGGTGTGTGTGAGAGAGAGAGGGGGCTGGGGAATAGATAGGGGGGTGTGGTTTCGGTGTAGTTGGATAGGTTGGGAACTAAGAGAGAGTGGAGGAGGGGGTGTTAGTGGTAAGGGGAGACAAAGGGATGTGTGCATGTGTGTGTGTGTGTGGGTGTGTGTGTGTGTGTGTGTGTGTGTGTGTGTGTGTGTGTGTGTGTGTGTGTGTGTGAGAGAGAGAGAGAGAGAGAGAAAGATGTTTGATTTTTATCTATTTCAGCAATATGATCTTAGGATCTTATCTGAGAGAATAACATGCACAACAATCAATCACAAGAGACAATAGAAACAAAGATTTTTGTTAGGGAAACCATAATGTCACACCCCAGTTTTGACCCTGTTGCATTAGATGTATATGATGTATATATTATAAATGATCATGGTGTGGAGCTAAAGGCCAAGGCCCCACCATTGATCGGTTATGCTATGTTTTGGATTTAAATTGTCACCGATGGTATATCGGGGCATGTGGCATACATATTGAATTGTCATCATGTAAATATGCATCTTTAATTAAATAACCCGACTAGCTATGATCGGGGCAACTAAATTGAGAAGGGGCATGATTTTCACAAGGATAAGGGTGGGGGAAATTGTCAAACCTTGGCTAAGGAGGGAAAAACCCATGTGTCATATTTCCCTTGTTTTATCCAACCACCACAATTGAGAATTGCTGCCGGTGGTTGAGGTAGTTATTGTTTTGGGAGTGGTGTGGCAGGACTGTCAGTCCATGCCTACACGCACACTCCACCCACAGTTGACTTCACTATGGAAAAAGAAACCACTGCCATCACTCACGATGGCATTCACTCCACCGCGTGCATCCTCTCCACTGTCTGTTCATCCACGCACAAGCTGGGAGCTATTCGTCCTCACGCAGGGACCGTTGCATGTGGATTATTCTCACGCATGGGAGTTTATCTGGTTTTTACTCATGTTGTTACTCAGGCTGATTTCGGGTTGCTGTGGTATCCCTTACGTGGTGTTTTGCTATGGTATTCTTGACATTTAGGGGGATGGGATTCTAGTTGTTGTTCACACATAGGCTAAGTGTATGTATTGTTTTCCCCAGTGTGGCCTGTGTAAGTCATTTTCCATTTTCTTAATTGTCCAGGATGGACTGCTGTCTTCCTCGTGTTGTGATTGTGGTTGCTGTTACATTTTGGGGACTGTTGTAAATTCGCTTGAGAGTCATTTTGGCCACGATAGGGGCAAGAATGACTCAGGAATTGGCTTCCCTATCTTAAGTTGTATCAGCTGAATGATTGCATGTGTGCAATGGTTGGTCTTCGGACTATGTAGGGAGCAGGGATGGGGGCTTGGTTTGCTTGATAACCTGGTGATTGGAAACCACATAGACAGAGCTAGAGGCCTGGCTTTCTTCTCCACAACCCTGAAGAGAACTGGAAGGGAATGCAGGGCCTGAGGGACTGTGTAGCAGAGAAGGGACTGATTCCTTGTGTTGGGTGTGTGTGGGTGTCTTAGAAGCCAGGCTAGTTCTGGTGTAGGTGTTCTTAGCTCTGTAATGAGCCCACCAGCTTAGCATTTAGCCTTTCCCAGCTCCTGGATGGCCTGATAAACCCAACTGTGTTGGCTTGGCTATGTTTTTGTGTTTTGTGGCTATGTGTAAGCCTGCTTGTTCCCTTAATCCTTGGAGAATCATGCCTAGCTCGGGGGTGGCAGCGCTGCTAAGAGATTAAGGAGCACGTTGGCCTATGGTTGGGTGGAACATTGCAGCGATGTAGCTGGTTGCGGAACAAATTCTTCATAAGATAAGTGATCTTGCTCATTTTACTTCTGCAACCATATTTTCTGTTAGTGAATGTAATGAACATGATGGGTGAATTATTGTATGAATGTATGATGTTTCCACTATTTCTGATAGATAATTGTAGCTGTCTATGATGTATAATTACATCTGTGCATGATAAATGTTCATGTGCGCATGCTCTAGTTCAAAGCATTTGCTTCAGCATTATGTTTTAGCATTTTTTTGAATTCTCATGTTCATGGGGCCCTTAGCCCGGATGGTTAACACCATGGTCGTCGCATCCTCTTCATCGGTCGGAGGGATGGGGATGTGAGAACATGGTATCAGAGCTCATGTTGTAGCATGGGCCTGAACGGACCACGTAGAAGCAGTGACAGAAACAATATTCCTTTATGCCCAGCAGAAGCAGCGAACGACTGGAAATTCAAATTTTTTTTGTCTAAGTGTTAAACAGTCGAACACTTAGTCGAAAAGACTTCCAATGTAGCGGAAGAGCTAGTCAAGCATCAGACTAGCAGAAGCACTAGTTGGAACCATGCATGACGGAGAGCAGTTGGAAAGAAAATCGCGGAAATTTTCTAAGTGTTCGGTGCCCGTCGAAAGAAAATAGTTGTTCGAGTGTCCGCCATTGCGGACGGCTAGAGGACTAAACATCCGACGAGAAAATCCTCCGACAGCCGAAGATGCAAGAAAGTTAAAAAAATTTCCAAGTATAGAAAACAGCGGCTATCGAAAGAAAATAGCTGATCGTGTGCCTGCCATTGTGGAAGTCTAGAGCACTAGACTTCCGATGTGAAAAGGTTGCCGACACCATGAGGGAAATTTTAAAATTTTTCTAAGTAATGAAAGCAGCGACCATCGAAAGAAGTTAGTGCTTTGTGCACCACCATTTCAGAAGCCGAAAGCACTAGCCTGCCGATCAGGAAAGACTACCACCGGAAGAAGATGGTGTTTTGCGTGCCACCATTTCGGAAGCCAAAAGCACTAAGTCTCCCAACGAGAAGCGACTGCCGACGCCGATTGGGGTGTGCCATAGTAGATTTGGCTGCCGATCGAGAGAATATCGAGGATGTTGGGCCATCACTGCGGCTATTGATGAAATTATTTCTCCGATGTGAAGAAGAAAATAGAGCCAATCAAGCGATGAAAAGGAAGACAAAAGGGAAAGTTTTGAAAATTTTTCTAAGTCCGGGAATCATCGGCCATCGGCGATGGTTAGTGGATAGAGATTTCGACAGCTGATGACCTACGTTGGGTGAAGTTAGTGGATTGAACATCTGCCATTGCGGTTGTCTTATGGACTATCGTTCTGAAGGATAGTGGATCCGATCACCGATGGAAAAGGAAATTTGAAAATTTTTGTTTAAGGACATCAGATAAAGTTAGAGCTCCCGACAGCCGATGAGTATTGTCAGCGGAACCCGCAGTGTATTGAATGACCACCATTGCGGCTGCCTAAAGAACTAACCTTCCAAAGGGTTAGAAGATCTGATTGCTTACGATAGTTCTTAGCGGATCCGACAGCCAATGTACATCGAAAAAATTTAGTCGTTTGGGCTGCCAAAATGTCGAAACGAT
This sequence comes from Pseudotsuga menziesii, assembly GCA_001517045.1. NCBI lineage: Eukaryota > Viridiplantae > Streptophyta > Pinopsida > Pinales > Pinaceae > Pseudotsuga > Pseudotsuga menziesii. The sequence goes on along the minus strand of LPNX010589190.1, from coordinate 10,143 downwards.
TAGTTGTAATGAGACCCGATTCTGCACAAGGAAATTTTGAATTTTCCATGGGATTTTTTTAGCAAATTTTGGTTGTTGTTCAGTGGGATTTTTAGTTGTTCTTCAGTGAACTTTCAGGGCTAAAAAGGAGAAAAGGGGCAGTGATTTACAAAGGAAATTTGGGAAAATTCTATGTTTTGGGAAAACTTGCTATTTTATGATTTTTCCAGGAGAAGGTAAGTAATGCTGGTTTATATTAATGTTATGTAACTAACAGCTATGTTCAAGAAGTATTTCAAGTAGAAATACCTTTCTGGCAGGTATTATGATGACAAGATTAAGGAGTTCCACGAGCTGAGATTGGGACAGCAAACCATGGAAGAATATACAAATAATTTTTTGGAGCTATTGAGGTATGTCCAGTACATCAGAGATGAAAAAGTGAAGGTCCAGTGTTTTCTGATTGGATTGCCTCAGTCTTACAAATATAGAATTTAGTTTTATGAACCTATAACTCTTGAAGAAGCAATAAGGAAGGCTAAGTATTGCTATGAGAAAAGCAAGGGTAAACCTGATTACCATAAGGCATGGAAGGACAAGAAGAACAAGAAGTTTGACCAAAGAAAGAAAGGCTTTAAACCTTCTAACTTCAAGAATCAACAGAAGCAGCCATCCCAAGCTGCAAGTAAGCCAATTGGAGGGACAGGAGAAAATCCTAAAGATCCACAGCAGAATAGAGGGCCACTTCAATGTTGGAAATGTGGAGGACCCCACATGCGCAGGAATTGTCCACTTGAGAATGAGAGTGCAAGACCAGCTTATAACGTTCAAGAAGCATAAACAATGGGTCAAGTAGCAAGGCCAATCCCTAGGATTTATGCAGCACTGGAGGACGGCCAAGAAGATCACCAGTCAACTGTGGTTGAAGTAGCAGGTAAGATTGTTGAACAATCTATTTCTATTTTGATTGACCCTGGTTCTACACACAGTTACATTACTCCTAGAGTAGTGGAGATTTGTGCTTTTAAGAAATTATATCATAGGAAGTCTTGGTTAGTTCAGCTAGCCACTGGAACTAAGAGAAAGGTCAGTGAGGTGGTAGAGGAATGTCCATTGGTCATGAATGGATTGGTCACGTGTGTAGATCTGAATGTTATACCGCTTGGTTCCTATGATGTTCTCATTGGAATGGATTGGTTAGAAGCTCACAGGGTGAAGCTTGATTGCTACAATAAGACTTTTGAATGCATGAATGAGAAGGAAACCTAGTAGTTGTGAAAGGCATTCCAAAGGTGATTTCAGTAAGGCAGGTTTCAGCAATGCAGTTAAAGAAATTATGTAGGAAGGGTTTCCAGTTGTATGCAACTCATATTTTGGAGACATCAAGAGATGAAACTCCAAGGTTGGAGGACTATCAGGTGTTACAGGAATTCAGGGATGTGTTCCCTGATGAGATTCCAGGACTTCCTCCAAAGAGGGACATTGATTTCACTATTGAACTTGTGCCAGGAGCAGCACCAGTGTCCAAGGAACCCTACAGGATGAGTACACCGGAGATGCTAGAATTGAAGATGCAATTGCAAGAGTTGTTGGAAAAGAAGTATATTCGGTAGAGTGTGTCCCCTTGGGGAGCACTAGTTCTGTTCGTAAAGAAGAAAGATGGTACACTCAGATTATGTATCGATTACAGACAGTTGAACAAGTTTACTATGAAGAATAAATATCCTTTTCCTAGGATTGATGACCTCTTTGATCAAATGAGAGGAGCAAAGGTATTTTCTAAGATTGACTTGAGGTCTGGTTACCATCAGGTGAGAATGAAGGATGAAGACATTCATAAGACAACCTTTCGGACAAGGTATGGGCATTATGAGTTTGTAGTGGTACCATTTGGTCTCACAAATGCACCAGCTACATTTATGTGCCTTATGAATAGTGTCTTCAGCAGGTATTTGGACAAGTTTGTTCTTGTTTTCCTTGATGACATTCTTGTTTATTCTAAGAATGAGGAAGAGCATGAAGAGCATTTGAGATTGACATTGAAATTGCTTAGGGAGCATCAATTGTATGCAAAACTGAGCAAGTGTGAATTCTATAGAGATAGGATTCAGTATTTGGGTCACATTATCTCAGAGGAGGGTATATCTGTGGACCCTAAAAAGATTGAAGCCATTATGAATTGGCCTACTCCAAGAAATGTGATAGATGTAAGATCTTTTATGGGACTTACAGGATACTACAGGAGATTCATTAAGGGATTCTCCAAAGTTACACATGCCATCACTTCTTTGCAAAAGAAGGGGATGAAGTTTGAATGGACATCAAGGTGTGAAGAAAGCTTCCAGCAGTTGAAGAATATTCTCACTAGTGCACCAATATTGAAAGTTGCAGATCCAGAGAAATATTTTGTGGTGTGTACCGATGCATGCGGACAAGGGCTTGGAGGAGTCCTTATGCAGGACAACCATGTGATATGTTATGAGTCAAGAAAGCTGAAGGAACATGAGAAGAACTATGCCACTCATGATCTAGAGCTTGCAGCCATAGTACATGCTCTCAATATGTGGAGGCATTACTTGATGGGTAGGAGATTTGAGCTCAGAACATATCACTGTGGTCTGAAGTATTTGTTTGATCAGCCTACTTTGAATGCTAGGCAAGCAAGATGGCTAGAGTTTTTATGTGAGTTTGATTTTAAAATCAAGCACATAAAGGGAAAATAAAATAAGGTAGTGGATGCACTCAGCAGAAAGGTGCAGGAAATGCATGTGGCATCTCTTAGTATTTGCCAATCAAATTTGAGGCAGCAGATTGTTAGTCATGTTGCTGGAGATGAATTGTATGAGCAGGTAAAAGACAAATTGCAGCAGCAAAGTCTTGAGAAGAGGTATGAGGGATATAAATTGGAAGAAGATGGACTTCTCACTTATAAAGGTATGATTTATATTCCAGATGTAGCAGATTTGAGGAGGGTTGTTATGGATGAGATCCATCAAGCTCCGTATTCTGGTCACCCAGGATATCAAAAGATAATTGCTACAGCTAGAAAGCAGTACTTTTGGCCAGGAATGAAAAGGGATATGGCTGAGTACATTTCAAGGTGTATGAAATGTCAATAGGTGAAGGTTGAGCATCAACATCCAACAGGATTGTTGCAACCTTTTCCAGTTCTGGAATGGAAATGGGAAGTTATTTCCATGGATTTTATTACAGGATTTCCAATGGCTTGGAGACAACATGATTCTATCATGGTTGTGGTAGACAAGTTGACAAAGGTAGCGCATTTTATACCAGTTAAGTCTACGTATGAGACTGGCGACATTGCAAAGATCTTGATGAAGGAGATATTCAAATTGCATGGATTTCCAAAGGCAATAGTCTCTGACAGAGATGTCAAGTTCACTTCCAACTTTTGGAAGGGGTTGTTTGCATATTTGGGTACAAAGCTAAACTTCAGCATTGCATACCATCCTTAGACAGATGGTCAGACAGAGAGAGTTAATCAAGTGCTTGAAGATATGCTTTGCATGTATGTAATGGACAAACCAACCAAGTGGGAAGATTACTTACACTTGGTAGAGTTTGCTTATAACAATGGATAGCAAGCATCCTTGGGGATGAGTCCGTATGAAGCTTTGTATGGAAGAAGGTGTAGGACACCAGTGACTTGGGATAACCCAGTGAAAAGGATTGTGTTTGGACCAGAATTGCTCAAGGAGATGGAGCAAGAGGTTGTAAAGATCAGGAAGAAGCTAAAAGCAGCACAGGACAACATAAAAGCTATGCAGACAAGCATAGGGTGAACAAGGAGTTCAGTGTTGGGGATCATGTTTATCTCAGAGTGAGGGCAAGGAAGAGTTTCTTGAAGCTTGGAAGTTGTGCCAAGTTGTCACCAAGATACTATGGGTCGTTTGAAGTGCTTGAAAGAATAGGGACAGTTTCATATAGACTTGCATTTCCTTCTAGCACTAGAGCTCATAATGTTTTTCATGTTTCTTTGCTTAAGAGATATGTACATGATCCTAACCATGTGATAAATTGGGATGTGATTTAGGTGGAACCTGAGGGAGAGTTCCAAATCGAGCCAATGCGCATCCTCGACAGGAAGGTCACAATGCTCCAGAACTAGGCTATAGGGCAGGTAAAGGTGCAATGGGAGCACTATGAACCTGAAGAGGCTACGTGGGAGCTGGAGGATGCCATGCGATTGGCACATCCATTTTTGTTCAATTTTGCGGAACACTGAGGTGATACTAGTGTAGCATTTTGTTTAATTTTGTAAAGCACTGAGGACAATGCTATTGAAGGGGGAGGGGAATGTCACACGCGGTTTTGACCCCGTTGCATTAGATGTATATGATGTATATATTGTAAATGATCATGGTGTGGAGCTAAAGGCCAAGGCCCCACCATTGATCGGTTATGCTATGTTTTGGATTTAAATTGTCACCGATGGTATATCGGGGCATGCGGCATACATATTGAATTGTCATCATGTAAATATGCATATTTAATTAAATAACCCGACCATCTACGATCGCGGCAACTAAATTGAGAAGGGGGATGATTTTCACAAGGATAAGGGTGGGGAAGATTGTCAAACCTTGGCTAAGGAGGGAAAAAACCCATGTGTCATCTTCCCTTGTTTTATCCAACCACCACAATTGAGAATTGTTGTAGGGGGTTGAGGCAGTTATTGTTTTGGGAGTGGTGTGGCAGGACTGTCAGTCCATGCCTACACGCACACTCCACCCACGGTTGACTTCACTATGGAAAAAGAAACCACCGCCATCACTCATGATGGCATTCACTCCACCGCACACATCCTCTCCACTGTCTGTTCATCCACGCACAAGCTGGGAGCTATTCGTCCTCATGCAGAGACTGTTGCCTGTGGATTATTCTCACGCACGGGAGTTTATCTGGTTTTTACTCACGCTATTACTTACGCTGATTTCGGTTTGCTGTGGTCTCCCTTACGTGGTGTTTTGTTGTGGTCTTATTTACATTTAGGGGGATGTGAGTCTAGTTGTTGTTCATGCACAGGCTAAGCGTATGTATTGTTTTCCCCAGTGCAGCCTGTGTAAGTTATTTTCCATTTTCTTAATTATCTAGGATGGACTACTGTCTTCCTCATGTTGTGATTGTGGTTGCTGTTACAGTTTGGGGATTGTTGTAAATTCGCTTGAGAGTCATTTTGGCCATGATAGGCCAAGAATGACTCAGGAATTGGCTTCCTTGTCTTAAGCTGTATCAGTTGATTGATTACATGTGTGCAATGGTTGGTTTTCAGACTGTGTAGGGAGCAAGGATGGGGGCTTGGTTTGCTTGATAACCTAGTAATTGGAAACCACACAGACAGAGCTAGAGGGCTAGCTTTCTTCTCCTCAACCCCTGAAGAGCACTGGAAGGGAATGCAGGGCCTGAGGGACTGTGTAGCAGAGAAGGGACTGATTCCTTGTGTTGGGTGTGTGTGGGTGTCTTAGAATCTAGGCTAGTTCTGGTGTAGGTTTTCTTGGCTCTGTAATGAGCCCACCAGCTTAGCATTTAGCCTTTCCCAGCTCTTGGATGGCCTGATAAATTCAACTGTGTTGGCTTGGCTATGTTTTTGTGCTTTGTGGCTATGTGTAAGCCTGCTTGTTCCCTTAATCCTTGGAGAATCATGCCTAGCTCGGGGGTGGTAGCGCTGCTAAGAGATTAAGGAGAAAGTTGGCCTATGGTTGGGTGGAATGTTGCAGCGACATAGCTGGTTGTATAATAAATTCTTATAAGATAAGTAACCTTGTCTATTTTACTTCTGCAATCCTATTTACTGTTAATGATTATGATGAACATGTTGAATGAATGCTTGTATGAATGTATGTTGCTTCCGCTGTGTATGATAAATGATCATGTATGCATGTTCTAGTTCAAAGCATTTTATTTCAGCATTACAGCAAATCTTATGAATGCACATGTTCATGGGGCCGGTTTCCCACATGGTTAATGCCATGGTAGCATCCTCTTCGCCGGTCGGAGGGTCGGGGAAATTACAGTGTGGTATCGGATCTCATGTTGCAGCATGGGCCTGAATGGACCACGAAGATGCAGTCACAGATGTCCTTGGTTCCTATTTCAAATAGTAACCATGTCCTTGGTTCCTATTTCAAATAGTACCATGTCCTTGGTTCCTATTTCAAATAGTACAGGGATTTCTTCAATTTACACACATGAGTTTCCCTATCATGTGTCTCAAAACCGAGTGGCTTCTCCACATACACTTCCTCTTCCACTACACCATTCAAAAAACCAGTCTTGACATCCATATGGTGTATCTTCCATTTCATTACTATAGCTAGAGCAAGTACTGATTTGATGGAAGTGTATCTAGCTACAGGTGCAAAATTTTCTTCAGAATCTATTCCTTCTTTCTAGGAGAATCCACGACCCATAAAGATTGCTTTATATTTATCTATGATAAATATGCATCATTATTGATCTTTTAGATCCAGTTGGAAGTCACAATAGAATTCCCCTCTAATCTTGGGACAACATCCCATACATCATTCTTCATGATCGACTGGTACTCCTTGATCATAGAATCCTTCCAATCTTTCTTCTCTGCCGCTTCTTCATAGTTGGAAGGTTATTTATCATTGATGTCACATAATAGGGCTACATCACCAGAGTAGGACCTGGTTCTTTTCCTCTCTCTCTGCATTTCTTCTGGAGCCCCATATATTTCTGCACCTTGGATACCCTCTCGTACCCATGTAGGTTTCCTCTTGTGAGGATTATTCTCTTGGGGTGGATCTACAGGTTCCTAGGGTTCTTCTATTTCTCGATCTTCTTCTTGAGTTGCATCGTTCATATTTGTATCTTGAATTTTGGGTGCTTCTGTTTCTTCAAGGTCTTCAATAGGTTTCTTTCTAGATTTGTTTTAAGATGAGTCTTCGTCAAATGTTGCGTCCCTACTGATGTCGATCTTCTTGAATCTTGGGAAGTATATTCTGTAAGCCTTTGAGCTTTCACTATATCCCACAAATACACCGTTCTTCCCTGAAGGATCTAACTTCGTTGTCTTTTCTTTTCGAATGTGTATGTACATTGGACAACCAAATATACTAAGGTGGTTGGCTTCTGGTTTCTTTCTGAAAAAGACTTCTTCGGGTGTCTTGTTCTTGAGTACTCTATGTCGAGTACGGTTCTGTACATACACAGCTGCCCTGGCAGCTTCTTCCCATAGATGTATGGGAAGATCTTAATCACGAATAATTTCCCTTACACCTTCAATAATCATTCTATTATTCCTTTTTGCACCCCCATTTTGTTTTGGATTATATGAGTGGTCAACTCCCTCTTAATCCCTGAATCTCTACATAATTCTTTGAATTCATTTGATGTGAATTCTCCACCTTTTTTTGATCTAAAAAGTCTTGATTTTCTTTTCTGATTGATTATCGATCAAAGCTTTGAATTCTTTGAACTTGATGAATACTTCATCTGTGTTCTTCAAGAAGTATATCCATGTATTCCTAGAAAAATCATCAATGAAAGAAACATAGTAAACATACACACTCAATGAACTGGATGACATCAGACCGCATACATCAGAGTGGATGATTTCAAATATTCCTCTTTCCTTTCTCTTGCTACTTGGAAATGTCTTGTTTTTGTTCTTTCCTTTCACACATCCTTTTAAAACACCTTCATGCTTTTCCTATATTTCTGGAAGACCTTCAACATCTTTGCTTGCAAGTGGTAGTGCCCTATAGTGCACAAGTGCAAGCCTTCTATGCCATAGTTCACTTGGCTCTACTGAGTCATGGACCATTTCTTGTTTCGGTTGGACCTTTAGTTTGTATAAGCTTCCCTCTTATTCTCCAGTCACTACTGCATCATCTATAGTCTTTCTCTTTGGCCACATAAGTACTTGGCCATCTACAAATGCAAACCTCATTCTTTTCGCATTTAATGCAGATATGGAGAGGATATTCTTCTTTAGTCCTAGGACAAACAAGACATCCTTCATCTTCATAGACTTTCTAGAGTCTAGCTTATAGGAGGATTCACCACTACCTTTTATGGGATATTGGTAGTCATCCCCAAGTTTCACCTTATGAGGTGACTCATGTTCAAATAGTTTCACAAAGTATTCCTTGAATCCTATCATGTGTTTGGAAGCCCCACTTTCTATAAGCCAATCATTGCTTCCATGTGTCATAGTTCCTGTGAGGGAAAAGATCAAAACATATTCTTCATCACTTGAATAATCATCACTTTCTTGTTTGATTCTCTTCTTGGGAGGCTCATCATCCTCTGTAGTGTGAGCATGATGTATTTTCTTATTTCCCTTCTTGTGAGAGACACTTTTGTTTCTAGGACAATATTTGGGAAAGTGTCCTTTTTTATCACATGTATAGCATCTGAATTTAGATAGATCTCTGGTAGATCTTCTAGGGTTATTTTTCTGGTGAGAGTGCTTACCTGTGCGATAGTTTGTTTTGCTTTTCTTGGAGTTTACTATGAGACCTTGATCTTCACTTCCCATATTATCTTCTCAAGCCACTATTCGATATTCTTCTTGTGAGAATTTTTCCCACAACCTATCGAAGGTGACTAGCTTTCTTCTAGCACAAATACCTTGAATGAAAGAGTCCCATGACCTAGGGAGACCATTCAAGGTGGTCATCACAATTTCTACATTCTCTACTTCTTCATCTACTACTTCAAGATTTTATTTGATCTGGGAGATGTTTGTAAAGTATGACTATATGGTCTCCACATTCTGGATCTTCACATTCTTCAACTAGTTCCTCAAAGTCATCTTCTGGTTTATTTTCTTCCCTTCAAATAGTTGGGTCAGGGCATCAAACATTTCTTTAGGTGTCTTTAGGGAGGACACCTGTGGTATGAGTTGATCCTATTAGCCATGTCCAATTTCTTTTTGTGTAAGGCCTTAGCCTCATCTCCCTATGGAACTGGAACCTCTTCATGGATGTAAGAGTCCAACTCATTTTCTTCCAGGAGCAAGGAGATCCTATACTTCCAAGCTCGGAAGTTGTCAGCACCCTCAAGGTTTTCATCAAGATTGGTGTGATGAGACATCTTAATAGAGAACCTCAAATGGAAATACAAAATATTTTTATCTTACCAATTTGAGAAGTTAAACTTCTGCAGTGCTCGTTTTCTGGTTCTAGGGAAAATTAAGGTTTGACTTTCTTGGAGTTCTACCTTACCAAAAACCTCAAATTTTGTCTCTAAACTTTGATTTTGATGAGGAGATCAATCCTAGGCTAGGATCACTCAAAAATTCCACTTCTATGAAAAGCCCTAATTTCCCGATGCAGTGGTAGGTTAGAAACTGAAAAAGCTCAGAATCAGATTTCACTTCGACAGAAATAGGCGCCCTTCAATGGAGAGTCATCCTAGCCTCCTTTTGCTGATGGACTATGGAGAGAGACCCAAAAAGTAAGAATCCCTAGATTTTCCAGCTGGATAATGTCCTCTTCTCAGGTTATCTCTCATACCATTTTATATTTTTATCTATTTCAGCAATATGATCTTAGGATCTTATCTGAGAGAATAACATGCATAGCAATCAATCACAAGAGACAATAGACACAAAGATTTTCCTTGGGGAAACCATAAAGGAGAAAACCCTGCAACTTCCTCAGAGATAGAATAAGAACCAATGGTAGTAGTAAAACCCAAATACATAAAAGAGATCTCCACCAGTTGTTCTCTCTCTTATCCTAGCTCTTTCTATACCACTCATGCGCTACAACTGAGCGTGAGTGTCTATGTGATAAATAGAGAGGCTCACTCTCTATTTATACTAGTTTTTGACTTTACAATAACTTACTGAGGCTGACTTCTCTAGGAGAGTCTAATAACCCTAGTGTCGCACAACTGCGAGGACTTTAACCCATGATCAACAAGGAGGGTTAACCTCTATGACTTTACATGACTTGTTTAAATGAATGATTCTCCCGATAGGAACACCGGGGACCAATCAAATACAATATATGAAATACATAAGTGAATACATTCTGAATTTACAAAACATTAACAAGAGAGAGGGTTAGGGAATACATAGGGGGTGGGGGTTAGGTGTAGTTGGATAACTTGGGGAGTGTGAGGTAGTGTAGAAAGGGTTAGTAAGAGTTACGGGGGAGGGAGAGA
>LPNX010589189.1:739888-767334 GCA_001517045.1 Pseudotsuga menziesii | reverse complement strand
TATAATAAAAAACTATATTTTTCCCGTGAAAAATAAATATAAAAATGAACCTCATAGACAGTCTGTCAAATTGCACAGACTCGGTATCTGAAAGGGTAGCAATTCAAAAGCAGAAAATTAGATACAATCTAATTTTAGATGCCCTTTCTTTATGTTACGAATTTTGGACCTTAAAATGTCATAAAATGAAAATTGGAATGAAAATGTCAAGATTATGTGTTAAAAAAAATATAAAAATGAACCTCAATGCCAGTGTGTCAAATTGCAGAGTCTATATCCGAAAGGGTAGCGATTCACCAGCTGAAAATTGGAAACAATCTAAATCTACATGTCCTTTCTTTATGTTGCCAATTTTGGACCTTAAAATGTCAAACAAGAAAAAGTTGAATGAAAATGTCAAGATTATGTCAACATAGAAAGCAATTGTAGGTAGAAATCGAATGTATTTAATGATTTGACAGCAATAATACCAAAAAGAGATCAATGATTTCAAGATTTGAAACTAAGAAATTAATTTCATCAAAATTCCACCTAGAAATCTAATGTATTGAATGATTTGACAGCAATAATACCAAACAGGAGATCAGTGATTTCAAGATTTGAAACTAAGAAATTAATTTCATCAAGAGCATCAGAACATCATCAGAGCATTTTTTAATGATTTGACAGCAACAATACCAAAGAGGAGATCAGTGATTTTAAGATTCAAAATTTTAAGATTCGAAACTAAGAAATTAATTTCATCTAAGAGTATCAGAATATCCTGAGAGCATTATTATTGCAGAAGATTAAGTTAAGTGGGACACAGTAATGGATAACACTTACCGTTCAGTGGAGTTTCATATCAGGTCTTGGTTCAAATGAAGAAATCTGCATTCGGTAAGAGTCACAGTTTGGCTAGACAGGACAAATCGGAAGCCAACTCCATGACTTAGCAGCTAAACTGTAAACGCCCACATCCATCCTTCCCTTGGCTTTGAAGCACACCCAATTCCCTACTCCCACAAACTCAAACCACTTATTCGAATGCCAAATCCTCCCTACTTACTCGCACATTAGTGGAGGCATTCTTGCAATCTCCGACCACGATACATTGAAACGGCAGCGGAAGTCCACATTTACCTTCAGAAGCTCCCAGATAATTACCTCCTTTAGAATAGGAAGCTTGCCAATAAAATTTGTTAACCGCAGGCAACCAAGCGATGGTATAAATTAGGTATATCTGGCAACGGAGCAAAGAGGGCATTGCCGTTTTGCAGACAAACACCAACGATGCCTTGCACCCCATGTCCGGCACCCCCGAATAGAACATGGCCTCACAATATAAGTAACAACCATCACTGCAAACCATCGTCCACGGAGCTACGCGCAGATTCTCAGCAATATACGTTTCTGTACTCCATGACTTCTCATACGAATCGTAGATTTCAAATTTTTGTAAATTAGGATTGGTGTCCCTACGTACCCGTACCTGTTCGCGGTGCTGTCGATCGCATACGCAACCACTTTGTAAGTCTGTCGATTACCGTCACTTTCCCCTGCCACTATTCCTTTGGTGAGGTTGGTTCTCATAGATGATGAGTTGGGAAGTAATACTGACCTTCCTGTCAGAGGGTTGCAGACGATTAGGTCTTTGCAATCAGAAAACTCACTAAGTAGAGCGTTGCGTTTCTGTTCAAGAAGCAATAGGCCTGCAGCAGATCCACAGTAAGAAGCAGAAGTATCATAACGCAATCCCATTCTATAAAGTGACAAGCAAGACTTCCACTTTCCTGTCAAGAAACAATATGCCCAACAGCGATTTCAAGCAAGACTTCCACTTTCCTGTCAAGAAACAATATGCCCAACAGCGATTTCTAGTGTCAACGTCACACATAAACAACCATGGCTTTTGGAAATAAGTCCACTGAGTAGTTATAAATTGGGTTGATTGAAAGAGGCCATTCCATTGTTGGCAAACAGTGCGAAACATACATAAGCATTCCACTGGTAACCACTTCAATATCTCATTTTGCGCATCATCTGGCAATTCAGAGAATAAGCTGTACTCTAGCTTATTCAATACCTCCTCTTTCACATTATCTTACAACTTTGAGAATAGGCTGTCCTCTCGCTTATCCATGGCTCTGGACTCTAACTAGATCTAAAGAGAACAAACTGAACTAAAGAGAAACAACTGTTCAGAGGGTTCAATATAAGTCTTACTTTATAAGACTCAGTTGAATCCTTAGAAATAACACACGATACTACTTAGTTTATAGGGACTGTATTTCAATTTGCTCAGATTTAACTTTCCTTTTTTGGATGGATGGATTGTTATATGAATTAGTGACGGATGATGACGAATTAGTCAACCAAGATTATCAAAGGATTATGATGAATTATTGAACAAGTTAATAAGTGGACTAAATTATAAAGATCCTTACTATAAATTGGACCAATGAATCAAATTATAAAAATGGTTACTATAAATTACGGGGATTCACCTTGTTGACTAATATCTTATCACCTGCATTCATAGCTTTTTTCTTTTAAATGTGAAAAACAAGGTCAATATATTGTAGGCATTGGGGTGGTATGGAGCATTTATAGGTATTGGGGGTATAAAAAAGGTTTCTAGTGAGAATAGTAATCTATAATAAAAGTAGGGTTTTTTTAATTCGAAATATGTATTGGGAGGGGGTCTCAACAAAATGATTTTTATAGGTAATTATCAATATCTAGTGAAATTAGGGGTATTATATAATATCCCATAAACAATGAGGTGTAATAATTTCATTTTTTAGGAAGTAGAGCACTTAATACAAATTCAACCAATTCTCACATAATTCTGGCACTATGATGGCATAATTTCATTTTTTAGGAAGTAGAGCACTTAATACAAATTCAACCAATTCTCACATAAATTATTTCCCTTCTTTAGGACTTTTACCAACACCTATAGTTTCACTTAAGTAAAAGAAAATTTGACAACATAACTTTTCCTTTAAAGTTGGCCACATGGCATATGGAGAAGACACAACCATTCTGGATTATTCGGCTGACCCCTGGTAGGGTGAGCCTACTTTTCTTGTCTCGATAAACCCAATAGTAGACAACTATTCTTTACCTCTCCACAGCCACCGGATGAGTTGCCAGCTAGAAGCTCCTCCATAGCTACAGGAGTTATGGACAATAGGGCAGACTACGAACCCTTGTTTTTCCCGCCAACACTAGATGCAACCATCTCACTTTCACCGCGACCGATTTTCGCAATTGAGCCAGACCTTGGGAGCCTGCACACATCTTTCTTCCCTTCTCCGGTATCTTGGGTAACAAACAACGCTTTTTTTGCACCAGGCTCAACAGGGTTTTTTTCTCCAGCAAACGGGGCCAGTAGTGGAGAACCCTACTCACCAGACCCTGCCTCTTTCCTGCTAGAACAGACCCTACCGCATCTCAAGGATCTATGGGAAGAGGGATGTCCCCAACCCTTTCCCTTACACTTTGATCATCTTCCTATGGAGTCATTGCCCCCGGAAGAAGACCTCAATATGGCATATTTTATAACCTTTATGTTATAGCCAACTGATATTCTCGAAACCCTTTGAGGGTCCGGTAAAGACACCAGCCTCAACATCACGACAGAGGGTTCCTTGGAAGAAAATGATGTGGCAAAAAGAAACCCTAAGCACAAAAAGAAGATGATATTCTTGGCCACAAGCACAGGAACCCTAAACCTAATTTGCAAGGTAAATATTTCTATAGAAGAAGTAGAATATATGGAGGAGCTCGTTCTTGTGGGAAAGATTAGGGACAAAAACCCTAGTGACAAAGAAATGGAGGTATGGGTGTTTAAAAACTGGATGGGACTCATTCATGATGAACCAGAGGTGGATGCTCTATCAAAAGGACGGTTTAGATTCACATTCAACAAAAAAGAGTAAGTAGAGCCAATCCTGAACCAAAACTGGTTCTTCAGCTCGGTGCCCATTTTTCTAAAAAAAATGACACCCTTGTTCAATGCCGATACTGAGAGGCTAGATAAAATCTCAGTTTGGGTATGTTTGTTGGTCCTCGCACATGAATTTTTGAACGTAGCCTCATTGAAATACCTTGGCAATGCCATTGGGGCTTTCGTGGAAGTGGATTTATCTTTCCTAAAAACCCACCAGAATTCTGTGTCAAGAATTTTGGTTTTTATATTCACATAGAGGTCATGAAGTAGATAAACCTAATCTAGGGCTTTGCAACTTGTAAAAGAATATCGGACTATGAGGTTCTTCCTTTCAGGTGCCATTGTTGTCACAAAGTAGGGCACCTGGTGAAGAAATGTCATCTGGATCCTCCCATAGTATTCACGTGGAAGAGGAGGCTCTCCAAGGAGGGAAAGCCATAGGTCACAGGGATGACAAAGGAAAGGTTGACAGAATATGGTGTAGCTAAACCCTTGTACATTCCAGAATAATAGGGAGGGCCCATACGAGAAGGTGGTTTAGCTTCTCCTTGTCATCTCTCAGGTATGTCTCTTGTTCTTTCTTTAAAAGAGAAGTTAAATGAATTGAATTTAAATGATTCTGCACCGTCATAGTCTTCTATCCCATAAGGGAAACCCTCCCCGTCTCCCTCACAATTTTCTCCCTCCCCACCTCCCCCACAAGATAAACCCTCCTCTCCTATTATGAACCGTCCTCCCATGATCACCTCACGTCCTTCTCAGTTTGGGCCACCTCTTGCCACCTCCTCTCTGATCACATTCCATCTTAGATCAAGGGACATCCCTGCACGAGCCAAACCTCCATGAGCCCTCCTTTGACTAGGCTCAAATCCTATCCTTCTAGTAAGAGGAAAGGGATGGGGCATGCTTTCCTATCTCTATTGTTCACAACACAGAGCTCTTCGAGACCTAGCAAATGGAAAGAAGAAAACTCTTTTTGGGGCACTGAGAGCAATGTAGGGCCTAGAAGGAGTTCCCAAATGAAATTCCTCTCCATCAATTTCAGGGGTCTGGCAAGTTCCTGGAAAAAAATTTCCACAAAGAGGATGATACACATCCAAAAACCATATGTCATCCTCCTGCAGGAAACCATAGGATCAGAACTTGAGGTTTCATCTGTGTTATCTTCTATCATAAGAACTTTTTATTTCTTGGCATAGAGTGCAAAAGGGAACTCAGGAGGTCTAGAAATACTAATGGAACCCCTCCTCCCTATGCTTTATAAACTCTTGGGGAGCCTTGCTCGGCATGGGGGTTTAAAGTTTCCAGGCAAAAGAAAATTTGCATCTGATCATCCTAAACAACTATGGGCCTTACAACAATATATTCTCATTCTAGGAATTGGTGCAAGCCTCTCGGTTACTAAAGAGAGAAAATGTGGCGATTGTTGGTGAAATGAACTTCACCCTTGGAATCCATGACATCTTGGGACCAAAATCTAGAACAGAGCCTCTGGCCACTTTCTTTAACAACATCCTTCAGAATCTCAAGTTGGTGGACCTAGATCCATAAAAAGTCAAGAAAAATTGGACAAATAGAAGATCTGGGGACGATCAAATTGCAAAAAGAATAGACAGATTTCTCTTAGGAGAAATCTTGATCGAAAATGATCTGATGTTTAAACAATGGGTATACTGAGGAGTTGACTCAGACGATGTGCCCATCTGTTTGGAAATTTTGAGAAACTATAAAAGGCCAGCCAACCCATTCAAATTTTGTGCAGCTTGGCCAAAAAATGAGGAATTCCTTAGGCTCATTCACACAAACCGGATTTCCTATGTATAAGACACTGGATCACATGGTCCTACTCACTTTGCTCAAAACCTTAATCGAATCAAATACATCTTGAAGTAGTGGGCCAAGAACAAAAAAAATTAGGATGATCAAGATCTTATTCAGATTAAGGAAGAATTGGTAGAAATAAATAACTCTGAATGGGGGGGGTTTCTCACATGAGGAGATAAGGAAAGACTAGTTTCCCTTGAATCCAACAGAAGAAATGTAACATACCCCTTGTACCTCAATGCCGTTATATGTGAAATAAAGGCAAATTTTTTGTTTTGCTGTTACTACAAAATGATTCAATCATGTTAGTGGTAGATTTTACGTGGCATTCCATATAAAATATGTCCAATCAAATTCATTAATGTGCATTGTAAAACAATCATTCGAGAATTTTCCTTATTGTAAATCCCTTAAGTTATAACCATAAACATTTCTTCGTCACAGTGCTTCAAACAATACTAAAGAAGAGACTAATATCATTATGATGGCAAGTATTTAAACCATTCGAAGTACATAGCACAATGCAAGGGAAGAACATGAGAGACAAATACCAAGGAGACACCAATGTACATGGTTCACCACAAACTCGGGGTTACGTCCACCAATCCATCGCGTTATATAAAATTATTTTCCAAAAGGATGGTTACAATCTGCAACATTCTGTTGCCATATTTTTCTTCTGTTATTCTCCTGGACTCTCCTTTCGAGAGCATTTTTAAAATGATGATGCAGCTCCCCAGTACGATGGAGGAGGGTGTGCTTCTAGGCACAACCAATCCTTACATTTGAGTTCAAGTGTGACACAATAATCCATACTAGACTGTAGAGTGTGCATATAGTTCCAGTTTATAATTAAAACAATACTTTCCTCATCTATATCAGATACTCAGGATTATCCAGCTGCAAATTACACTTAACACCTACAACCATCGATGAATTTTATAATTTAAAACAATAATTTCGTCAGCAGAACTATCTAGATGCAAAATTTCACTCAACACCTACACTCCTCCATTTATATTAGGAAATAAAAAATATCTACAAAAGAAAACGTCCCAATGCTTACGACACTTAAATCTGGGATTAAGTCTACATAGCATGCCCACACTGCCATTCCTCAAATACACATGCCACATAAGGAAAAACACCCTCAAGAAAACTTTTGCATCAACTCTGGGTCTAGAACATGGTTTAAGTAAAACAAAAATGTATCAGCAAGGATTTATGCATTCAAGCCATCCAATGGTTATGGATCAAATAGAATCTAAGAATTTCGATATTTAAGGATCTAAACAAAGTCAAAAGAAAAAGCAATAACCATGGATCAAACGCATTCAACAATCAATGATCTAATAAGTTTATGGATTGAAAAACATCGTCATATCTATCCCATAGCTGCGGGACAAAACACATTAAAAATAAAGGACAATAGATCTAATCTAGAATTGATCCAACCGCGGATTATTAGTTGGCATGCAGCTCTACAATACGTGAACGCATTCAAACCACCGGCAACATAAATCAAAACCATTATCAATCCAGGGTAAGCAAACAGAAATCACTACGTATGTATATATCAGATCCTTTTACAAATCAAACGCGGTAGAAGGTGATCACGATTTATAACTATATAAATATGTTGATGATTCCAATCACAGGAAGACAGAGATAAAGAAATCACATGAAACATGGTAAGTTTCAGCTCATAATACTACCAAGCATTCAGATCCAATTAGTGTAAAAGAAATCACAAGAAACATAATAAATATGAGTAATTTGCGAATGAAAGTATAATATCAAATTTAACAAAAAAATATGTATTTCAAGATTTCAAAGATGAGCCTCTGCAGATCATGGCATTCACATTAAAGATTAGAATTCTAAGAGACGCCAACATTTTAGCAGATTTAAAGTCTCCAAAAATGGAATAAAATCTTGCTTACATGATAGGCAGAGGTCGCAACTCCGAATACAAAGTCCTTGGGGAATTTGTCTCTGTTAATTCCTTTGACATCTTTGCTTTCTTCCTCATGGATATCGAGGCCAGCGAGAGCTTCGATAGTAGGCACCATGGCTTTCTTGACATTCGAACAAAATAACAAATGGTCTAATTAAACCATTGAAAGCAAGGGTATACAAACACCCTCTTAATGCAGGTAATGAGGAATCATCCAATGCCCATGACATACCAATATAGATCTGCACTGTTTAGATCGGATGCACTCAGCGGGCATATAAACAAAGACAAAAGCACACCAAGAGTTCAAGTCCGGGATAGGAACTTCCCCAGGCATCCTTGCGTGAGGAGAAGAGCCCTGTGTTTTCACTTACTAGTCACATTCCCCTTTTCCCCTTCTTCCAAAACACAGGTAGAAGAATTGCCCCTTTTCCATGAAATCACAACATAAAAATGATCTGAAAGATCGCATGCTATTCTGTAATGAATAATAATAAAAAATCCACAAGGAAAACTCCCCCAACCCCCTTGGAATAAAAAATGAAATCTCCTTAAACTAGCCCTTTGGTCTTTCCAAAAGATGTCGAATAGTTGGTCGACTATCTAGTTTTTCCTCTTTCAATGGCAAGTGGCGGAAAGGTCATACAGAGTCCTTATTAGGGGAATCAATTCCCAATATTTATTCCAAGATTTTCTCCATGATTTCCTGCATGGAAAATGTACCATTACAACTCATCCCTAGTGGAAAATTCTTCTTTAGAGAAGAAATTGATATTCCTCTCGAATAATTTTAGTTCTCCCAATATAATATATAAATGTGCTAGTACCGAAATACACATAGGTTCTTTTACATGCTGTGTATGTATAATGGCCTCTTTCCTTATATATATATATATAAAGAAGTTCGACATAATCCTTATACATCGATGTTTTTTAATTCTTCGTTATAAAAATACTTTAGGATGTTCTTGGCATATATATATAAGATCAACATCTTTTCTTTTTCTTATGATATACTTTATATCGTAATACTCTATTTCGTTTATAAAGGCTTAAATCTAGCATAGATAGACTTCATATACTTGTTTTTTTATAAGGACTTAATCTATTACTTTCTTTGTCCTCATGATATATTTTATATCATCATACTCTATGTCTTTATCTATCATTCTTCTTATAGATAGACTTCATATAATAATAATACTTGTCTTTTTATAAAGACTTAAATATGCTTTTTCCTTTAATAGACAGATAGTTATTATTATAAATATATGAGCACATATATTTCTAGTTTTTCTATCCTTTTTCCGATCCCTTATTTCAATCCATCCACCATCCTAGTTCTTGTCACACAAAGGTTTTTCATCCCCTTTGCATTAATAAAAATTTTCCTAATAATTTTTTTGCAGGGGACTAGGGGTTTTCACTTACGCTCTCCTCTTTCGGGTTGCATAGTGAGGGATATATTATGGCTCCCAAGCCATCCATTTTTTTTTTCCGTAGTGGACTTTAGTTTCCCATCTCTAGTTGTGTCAATGTCTTTAAGTCACCTAGGTTTTTTCACTGAGGTGATTAACTCATATAGGTTGCACGGCTTTCCTTTTGATGGGGCCTTGGCCTTGAGCTCCTCACAAGAAGCAAGTACAATATATTTGAAATACAAAAATATCCAAGGCATGCGGGAGGGATGTTACAGGAAATATCCTGGAGGAAAGAGAGGAAATCTAGAGGCTAAAGAGAAGAGCCATCTGAATGACTTGTGGAGATGATAACACTAAATTCTTTTAGGCCTTTGCCAAGGGAAGGAAACAAAATAATACAATTTGGGAATTAAGAAACTTAAACAATGAATAGGTCTTAATGTTTGAGGAAATGACAAAGATTGGCAAAGCATATTTTGAAAACCTTTTTAAAGTAGATCAATAGAATACAATTGCAAAAGTTATCCATACCTCACCCTTCTTTCTTGAAATATTATTAGAAGAGGACAATGCATACTTGTGTTGAGGCCTGTAAATTCGCAGGCAACAACAGTAAGGGATTCTACCCAGTCAACGTTCCCAACTAGCCCATGACTGTTTGGTGTACGGAATCCGTCCGGTTTGCGGTCCATCTACCGTAGGTCAAGTAACAAAAAAAACAAAGGTTTTATCGGTTGCGGCCCGGTCCACCATTTATTTTTGTATTTTTTGACTTAAGGATGATATGCATATGCCTAATTAACCATGCAAGGTGATCGAGATGTAGGGAGCAGTCACAATGTGATGCGCAGGTTCTAACCTCTCGTCTTCGCATCCACAAGCATCTAAATCACATATACAGCAATGAAATAAACTAACTAACTATCTATCTATCTAACTATCCCCGGGCAGCCAAGTTGTAATCTATTTATGAGTAATGTAGATGTGCATGCATGATAAAGAGCAATTACAGATAGCTGATATTCCTTTCTACAACGCATGAAGAATTTAAAATATTTCAACAATCAGATAGCCAATTGTTTTATGAACAACTTACACTACTCATGGTGGTAATTCCACAAAAATAAACCAGAAATCATTTAAACGAGAACATAGGTCCTAAGAGTTAGAACGATCTCACGGTTGATGGACAAAATCTGAAAAAACAAAATAGTTCATCTTTCCTCCATCCACAGCATAACATTTGGAAATTCCACCCATCTTTCTCCAACAGGCAAACAATAATTCTTTATTGCAAAGAGAAATAGTTCTTCTTACAATATCGCTTTCAAGTCTAACTGGGAAAAAGTCCTTTTTCCCTCTAAGTATTCTAATTTATACCAAAGGGTGAGGCTATTGGGCTGCCGAAAGTAACCTTTGGGATTCCCAACTCTTCGCTTCCCAACGTTTTACTTTTCTCAAATGTTTTTTACAAAAATGTTACAAATTACAAAAATGACCAATCCTTCACGAGGAGGGTCCCACTTGGGTGTCTAGAAACTTCTTCCATGCCGAAGCTTCATTGACAATGCTTTCAAAGGAACAACGCTCCAAAAAATGAATGTTGATTTCAAACTTCTCAGC
This sequence comes from Pseudotsuga menziesii, assembly GCA_001517045.1. NCBI lineage: Eukaryota > Viridiplantae > Streptophyta > Pinopsida > Pinales > Pinaceae > Pseudotsuga > Pseudotsuga menziesii. The sequence continues at coordinate 756,572 of LPNX010589189.1, read as the reverse complement.
CTGGTTCTTTATAGCCTCAATCCTGGCTACACTTAACCGAAGCTGATCTTCCTGAAGCTGCACACTGATAGCCGAATGATTTACTTCGCTCCTCAAGATATGATCATCTAGGGCTTTGATATGCTGCACTTTAGCTTCCTCTTCCTGATATCTCTTCTGCAACAGCTCCATAAATGAGTCATGGTTCGGGAAAGCATCAAGCCTCTGGTCAGCCTCTATCTGGCACCAATTGTAGGTAATGACGAGCCTTCTGAAGAACTCGGTGCATGCTCTTTTTGTCTTTTTAACAGCCTTCTTGAAATCTTCTACGGTGTTGATATCGAACTCCACTAAGTCATAATCCTACTTGAGGGCTCGATGATCCTTTGATGGTATTTTTGCTTGATTTTGTTCATTGTTTTCCAGCCTCACCATTCTTGCAGTCAAGAACGTCCTAGGATATATCCACAAAGTAAGAGGAGGTTTCCAGGATTTCCTCTAACCATCTATCTACCTGCAGAACTTTGCACCTCTCCTCCTCTATAGCGGTCTGTAGCTGTAGCATCTTAGCTTTCTGGGCCAGGACATGCTCTTTAAATGGCTGGAGGTTGACCTACTGCTCCCTTGCTTCCTCCAGAGCAGTTTTTAGAGAGGCAATCTGCTCTTGATGTTTCTTTTCCTATTCTTAGGTTGACCTGCTGCTCCCTTGATTCCTCCAGAGCAATTGTTAGAGAGTCAATCTGCTCTTGATGTTTCTTTTCCTATTCTTGGGTGTGTAGCTCACTGGCCTGCAAGATGATCTTTTGCTGCTCTTCTAGTTCTTCTACATTTCCCAGTAGCCGATATTTCTCCGTCTTCATCTCGTGGTATTCTTTATGTACTTTCTCCAGGCATTCTTATGTCGTTTCTCTAGCTTTTCTTTCTACTTGGAGGGCCTGCAATTCACCCTTAGAAGCCTTTATCTCCCTCTGCATGTCTTCATAATTTCGCTTCAGCCTATTTCCTTCCTCTCTCTCTTTCCTCAAGGTGTCTTTCAACTGAGCAGAGGATTTCTTAGATAGCTCCAAGTCAGTCATTACCTTGTCCATGTTATCCTCTAAGGCGTGGATTAGTGCAGCTCCAGCTCTTAGGGTGAATCTTGGGTCCTTATCTGTGCCCAACACCATGGGTGTATCTATGATCATTTTTCTAGGAAGACCTCCTGTCTCCACTTTCCTCTCCGTCCTCTTGACTATCCTTTTTGTTGCTCTATCATAGAAAACAGTGTTGAAATCAGGTATTTCTTCTCCCTTTTTCTGAACAAAAGGAACTAGCTTCAGTGTGGGGACCATGGGTGTGCTGGCGGTGAGTACTTGTGGGTCCTGAACCTCTGCGTTTTCCACGTCCTGGGTCTGCCCTCCAGCTATGTCAGAAGTTGACTGTTCTGTCTCAATCTGTGTCAGCTTTAGCCTCTCTGCTTCCTACTTTTGTAGCTCCTCATCGAGCTTCCTCTTCGTTTCTTCTTCTTCTACCCTAGCTGCTTCTTCTGCTTTCTCAGCTGCTTCTTGGGAATCTCTTCTTTTCTCTTCTTTTTCTGTGTGCAGCCATCCTGGAGCTTCCTGTGCCAACCTGTGGGCTTCTTCATTTCTCCTTTTGGATTCTTCCTCAGCCTTTGCCTGTTCGTCTCCCTTCCCACCTTTGGTGGTGATCTTCTTCTTGAATCTTCTCCTCAGATCTGTCATGTTCAGGGCACTTCGAAATATAGATTCTTCCCTATCCCAATGGTGGGTATATTCAAAATGCACATTGCTTTCTTTACAATGCCCAACTACTTTACCTTGGGAGTCATTTCGATGGAATGGCATCTCACCAAAATGAAAACTTTCTAATTCTTCTATGAATTCATTAGCTTTCTTCACCTTAGTGAACCTGTAACTTCCCAAATTGAAGGGAAAAGGAGGGTAGGTAGTATTCTTATGCTCAAACAGAAAGCTGCCTATTCCATCTAGGAACACTTGTCTGACTGCCTCCTTGTGGATAATGTAATCAGTTGCGTATTTGGGCAGCAGGGAAGGTGCTCTCGAACCTCCAAACATCCTGAAGTACAGGCCATTTTCAGTCAAATAGTAGTCCGCATACTCCTCTATTACTTGCAACGCCTCCTCCGACATGCAATCACACTCCTTTAGGAAAATGAGTGTGTATAAGGGCATGATAAAGTGTTCACATACTTCTCGATAATGGATGTGGTATTTGGGTGCCCACAGCTATTTATAGGTAGCATAGACATGCATTCTTTCCCTATCCCAGATGCACCTGAGTCTGGGAAAAGGATGATTACACAATATGCAATCGATGAGTATGGAACTCATATAGAATTATGATCTCTTTTGGGCCACTCCTCCCAAAGCTGCTGCCAAGCAAGATGAAAGACTATTTGATACAATGCTGCCCAGTTGAAAATTGTCCCCTGGGTTGCAACATAAAAAATGATGGGTATCCATTCTAGTTTGAAGAGCCTACCATGTGCTCTTCCAAAGATCCTGTTTAGCATTAAAGCTATGAACCTATATGGGGTCCTTAAGCTCGTTGTATCATAATCACCCATGGGCCTGTATCTGTAATGTTTTCCAGGAAACAACATCTTTTTAAGAGTCTCCACCAAGTCCATTCTAATGTTGTTCAGCCAGTCATCAGATAAAAATACTTGGGCTTCTGGCAGGTGGTAGGCCAAAGCTACATATCTAGGGTTATATGCAGCATAGCCCTATCTTTCAACATTCTCCAGAATCATTGTTGTGACATCTACCCGAGGCAGAATCCATCCAATTACTTCAGAGCACGGGAATAGCTCTGGTTTGTTGGTGATATTCATTAGTGAAGATCTTTCTATGTTGGCATATATGGACTCTTCTTCCAATCCCATGTCAGGAACCTCTCTGCGTGTGATCAATCTATATACTTCCCCCCACTGGTACTCAGGTTCAATGCCAGAAATACACTTGGTGTCTTCGTATATGTGTTCTGTCTTGGTGACAACTTCAACTTCTGGCTCTTCCTCAACCACGGGGGCCTTCTTCTTTTGTCTTTTTGACATTGTGAGCTCTTCCTACCATAAAATTGTAACATTAAGCCCTTTTGGCTGAGTGAAAAACTTGTATACATAAATGTGTAGTGTGCCATTTCTTCTATGTTTAACTTGATAGCAATCAGTCAATGAAGCAAATATATGCATGTATAGCCTGAAATGGCCTAGAAAATAATAGCATGATGAAAACAGTATAATCGAGCGGAAAACATCTACATGAACATGACTAAAACTTTCTCTCTCTGCGGGTGCCATTATCAAATCATTGTCCAGAAAAATAGAGGCACTATGCGAGTTTCTATGGTGCGCTTGATCAAAGAAAACCACCGATGCAAAACTACTGCCAATAACTATGTGTCGTGGTACACCCTCTTCCCCGGCCCAGGTTCGAAACTGAGCACGAATTTGGTTGCACGGGACCGCGTAGGCAAAACGGTTGTGGTTTAAAAATACGGGTAGCACCAAGCGGGACAAACAGCCCAAACCCCATAGAGAAAAGTGGTGAAAACCTACTCCTACCCACCATCATTACATGGGGCGGTTTGGCGCAAACAGCGTAACGGCCGTCTGCGCCAAACCCCCTCATTCTCTATGCGTAGGGTTGCAAAGCAAACGACAATGGGGGAAAAAACTACTCTGAAGGTTAAACCGCCCTCCCACGGCCAAATAAGATAAAAAATCTCCACCTATATAGGAGTGCAACTAATGGGGTGAAGATAAAAAGTCACGACAAGACCTAACCGTAGCAAGCATCAATCAAATGTTCAATGGAACGGGGAATGAGCAACAACGAGCCTACCTAGCAATGACGCGTAACTGGAGTGGAGAGGTCTGTCGAGCTTCGTGGTGGAGACACCTGGACTGCGTGTACCCAAAATGGGGGACCGGGCGAGCGCGAAAACACGTGATAACGGCAGACGAAACAACACAGTCGGAAAGGATAATGCAACATGTCCCGACCCCATATATATAGTCAACCATGAAAAGATCGGACAACGAAGAGAGAAGAATCAGAAAACGGACGACTTTGGATCAGAGGTCGAAAACAAACTTCTATCTGCAACGGTGGATGGCAAAAGCGCTAGGCCATCTGCGGAGACATATATGGCAGAACCTCGGAAGACTAATCAACGGGCCAATAGTGAAACAGGAGCCGCAACGGCGGAGCCATGAAGGGTAAATTGATCCGTAATGGGATAAGTGTGAGTCAGAAGGAGAACAACTACGCATCGGCAAGGTTATTGCTTTGGCAGCCGCAACGATGGAACCGTAAGCATCCCACCGTCCGCAACATCGGGGATTGAGTCAGAAATGACAACACTAAAGGTTCAGAAAGTTTATTCCTTTGGCAGCCGCAACGATGGAGTAACAAAGAGTGCAGTCTTCTGCAACGGCGGGTTTTAAAATGACTCAAACGGTCGGAAGGAGAAAAATTCCCGCAGCAGCAACGATGGAGTAACAAAGAGCGCAGTCTTCTGCAATGGCGGGTTTTAAAATGACTCAAACGGTCGAAAGGAGAAAACTTCCCGCAGCCGCAACGGTGGCAGCCCAAGACTTGCGGGCTCGACGAAAACAACAAACGGGGTCCGAAACTTCAAGCCATCATTGGGAGAGAATGTGGTTTGCCATCTGCAACGGCGGAAGAAGAAGTCATAACAGTTCTGATTCAAAACCAAAAAGCAACCGATTAAAATCAATAGAATCGGGAGAAAAGTCGAAGTCAAAACTGAATATCCATCCACAACGGTGGGAGGGAAAAGCAAATACACTTCCGATTTAGTCATAGATTCTGTCGATTAAAACCAACGTATCGGGAGAAAATTCGAAGTCAAGACTCGCTACTTAGCCGCAATGGAGGAAACTTTAACCAAACACATTTCCGATTTGAACATGCTGAAAATGCATCCAAAGGCAGTGATAAAGTCTAATCAAACAGTGGATGGTTTCAATCATTAGAAGAAGAACCAAAACAAGCAGTATATCAACCCAAGCATAAGAAAAACATTCTGAGAAATCATTATTATACCAACCCAAAGAAGAAAATCGAACTAATCCAAGCAAAAGGAGGGTCCTAAAATGTTTAGAATTTTGGGAAATCGTTGCAGCTGCAACAATTGGCGACTACCTAGTGAACCCCAGATTTCTGAACTAACTCCTTCCAAGTTTAAGAGTGTCTGGATAAAACAAAAAACTTTTAGATGTTTGTATCCCTAGGCTGGCCACCGTATGCATTTAAAACATTGAGAAGTAGTCCATTCTTTGGGAAATGGTAACATTAGAAATATTGCAATTCTGAATAACTCTTTTGAGGCCTAATAAATGAGGTTTATTTTACCTGTCTTTAGGTAGTTTCCGGCTGGGACACCACAATATTGTAATAGAAAGTAAACAACATTATCCTTTTGTTCCTCATTCCCATGCCAATTGCACTTTTGTGCCATTCAAAATTTAGTTCTTTTGAGTCCTCCATCTGCCTTTCTTTCTGAATTTTATTCAGGCTCCTCTATCCATAGTGTCCTTTTGTGTGAGAGAAAGAATTGTCTTTTTGAATCACGGACGGAGAGGAACCTTTGGAAATTTGAGATGCATGCTTTTGATGCTTTGCTTTGATAGGTATTGTTTCTTTAAGGAGTTCTGACTCTTGATAGCTTTTAGCTTTTCTGAAATTATGGCATAGGATCATTCTATATGATATATTGTTTACCCTGCTTCCTTTCCTTGGGTCCTTTGTTGTCACCCCTTTGGACTTTTAAGATGTGAAATGGATGGAGCCTCGAAATAGTATTCCAGACCTCTTTTACTTCTGAGTTATTTACAGGGGTTAAGTAGGACTTTAATGAATGCATCGCCAATCAGGAACACTGCTACTAGAAGACATTCTATGTTTGAAAACACAGTCTTTTGCTCAAGATTTCAGTTAATTAAGAACCCTGATGTTTCCATTGCAACCAAAAGTTTGCCTCTTTATTGAAGACCAAGCATTAAACTTAAAAGAAAAACAACATCCAAGCAATAAATCAAAAGAAAGCAACCTCAAATCAATAAACAAAGAAAAAGCATCAAGCATTAAAGAAAACAATCTCAATTTATTTATGTACAAAACAAAAGAAAAGGAAAAAAAAAAGGAAAAAAAAAATTTTGCCCACTCCTGAAAATATTTAAATCTAGGGAGTTAAGGGGTGGGATGGATTATAGACATGAGTTATCTAACCATGGTATAGTTGTGATGTTTTTGAAATTGAACACATGTCTACTATCCTACAGTCCTCCTTTTCATCCTGAGGAAGTTGAAGGAGCTCAGGCTGAGTGTCAATCATCGAGCTGGCCTCTCTTGAGGTGTGATGTCTTAGCTTAGGCTCAGTTAGATAATTCCACAGGACATAATCAACAGATTTATTACCCTCTTCCATCTCAGTAACATTGTGCTCCATGTAGGGCTCTCTTAAAATCTTAATCAGGTTTGGGCTACCCTTCTGAGGTAACCATAGGTGTGACCAGTCTGAAGCAAAGTACCCATCTAGTCGGCCTGACCAATATCGATTCAAGATCAATCCATAGCCATCAGGTATGTCTGCTACTACAATGTCAAGGTACTGACATATCTTTTTATTTGTAGACAATCGAATCAAAACATTCTTCATCTCCCCCACTACTTTGACACTAGTCTTGTCTAGTTGAGTACGTCCCAATCAGTAGGTTTTGTCTGCCCATTAATTTTTTTGCAGATTGCAAGAGGCATAACATTCACTGATGATCCAGAGTCCACCAGACAATTATGCACCTTATGGTTTAAAATTTCCAGAGTTAAAAGGAAAGGTGAGGTGCTATTTTTCCTTTCCCCAATTGATTTGTCCTTTTCCTCCACAGGTTGGTTTTCGGTGGGTATTTCCTCTTTAACTTCCTTATCTATTCCAGCGTTCTCTTCCTCAATATCTTCCACAGGTTTGATAGTCTCATTTCTTGGCTCTTCCTCCTGGTTGAGGGTAGTGGCTTCAGGTGTTTTGTCTTCAACATTCACTTCTACCTGTCTCTTGACATTCTCCTGCAATTTTTTAATATTCGAAATTATTGCATTGTAATTAATTGTTAGGTTCTTGTATTTTCTTACTGTAGGTGTGTATTGAGATTTGAGAGTGCTCTATTCAGTGTCAAAAAGTGAGACACCATCCCATGAAAACATGGTATCCTCACCTTGTTCTTCTATGGTCTGGTTTTTTTGCTCCTTCTTCATCACTGTCTTCAGTCAATTTAGAGTTCAGCAACTTATTCATCACCAATGACATTGAATTTAACCATTGAGGGCACTTCCTTTCAGAGTGAGGTTGCTGGTGAAAAGTACAGAAATTATCTCCCCCTATTTCTGTTATGTTCATTGATGCTAAATTTGGTGGAGGGACTTGCCATTGGTTGTTATCCCCCCTTTTTTGGTAGTGGGGTTTATAAGTTTTTTGAACTTCCTTTTCTCTCTCCATATTTATTATTCGGTTAGATAGATTTTGAAGCATTGGCATCATTCCCTGATAATCATGTGATTGTTCATCTTTAGTTTTAGACAACAATAAAGCTTTTCTATTTGTATTTTTCTCTCCAGGTAAATCAGCATAATCTTCTACACTTTACCTCTTAGCCTCTACCCTTTCTGCCTCTTCATAAGTCTTTACCAATGTAGGTTTGGCCTTCATCTTGGCAAACATGGCCAGCTCAGGTCCTAGGGCTGAGGTATAATATTCAATTAAGACCTTGTCAGAGGGTCTATCAGCTTCAGAAAAGTTCTTTAGGTATGCTGAAAATCTTTGAGTGAAATTATGTACCTTCTCATTCTTCTCTTTTCTGAACAAACCAAGACCTTTCATCAGCGAGGCATGTGTCTTTTGGGCTGTGTATTTACTTCAGAAAACCCTTTCAAAGGTGTCCCAATTAGGAATGGAGTTTGCAGGCAACCCGAAATACCAGGATGCTGCTGCTCCTTTCAAGGTGTATGGGAATAATCTGCAGACCACATATTCATACTCCCCAGCCCTTAGCCCTTCTACTGCTAGATAAAAGATTTGCAAGTGGTCATCTACAACAATCCTTTCCTCGGGGTCAAACTTAGGCAACAACTTGTCAAAGGCTTGAGGTAGGTTATGCAAAGGAGATGTTAGGTTCAGAGGTGATCTAGCTCTCCAAGCCGGTAATGGGTTGTGCTGATTCACAATCACACCAGCCATGAGCATAGGTATAAGAACAAGAGTCTGAGAAAAGAGCAATGTAATATGAACCCAGGATTACCTGCTTCAAAGGTAGAACAAAACGGTAAGTCTACTTTGGTCAGGTCAAAAGCTTCGAGATATCTGCTGGTGGGGTAATCTTGGGAAAATAAGTTTCCACGGCCATCCATGAACTGGCGGCCCTCCTTTTAGTGCCAGAAACTGTTGAGGCCTGGAAATTCGTAGGAAACAACAGTAAGGGATTCTCCCTAGTCAACGTTCCCAACTAGCCCATGACTGTTTAGTGTAGGGAATCCGTCTGGTTTGCGCTACGGATACCGTAGGTCAAGTAACAAAAAAAACAAAGGTTTTATCGGTTGCAGCCCGATCCACCATGTATTTTATATTTTTTGACTTAAGGATGATATGCATATGCCTAATTAACCATGCAAGGTGGTCGAGATGCAGGGAGCAGTCACAATGTGATGCGCAGGTTCTTACCTCTCATCTTCACATCCACAAGCATCTAAATCACATATACACCAATGAAATAAACTAACTATCTATATATCTATCTACCTATCCCCGGGGAGCCAAGTTGTAATCTATTTATAAGCAATGTGGATGTGCATGCATGATAAAGAGCAATTATAGATAGCTGATATTCCTTTCTACAATGCATGAACAATTAAAAATATTTCAACAATCAGATAGCCAATTATTTTATGAATAGCTTACACTACTCATGGTGGTAATTCCACAAATATAAACCAGAAATCATTTAAACGAGAACATAGGTCGTAAGAGTTAGAAAGATCTCACGGGTAATGGACAAAAGCTGAAAAAACAAAATACTTCATCTTTCCGCCATCCACAGCATAACATTTGGAAATTCCACCCATCTTTCTCCAACAGGCAAACCATAATTCTTTATTGAAAAGTGAAATACTTCTTCTTACAATATCGCTTTCAAGTCTAACTGGGAAAAACTCCTTTTTCCCTCTAAGTCTTCTAATTTATACCAAAGGGTGAGGCTGTTGGGCTGCCGAAAGTAACCTTTGGGCTTCCCAACTCTTCGCTTCCCAACGTTTTACTTTTCTCAAATGTTTTTTACAAAAATGTTACAAATTACAAAAATGACCAATCCTTCACGAGGAGGGTCCCACTTGGGTGTCTAGAAACTTCTTCCATGCCGAAGCTTCATTGACAATGCCTTCAAATGCACAAGGCTCCAGAAACTGAATGTTGATTTCAAACTTCTCATCCTGGTTCTTTATAGCCTCAATACTAGCTGCACTTAACCGAAGCTGATATTCCAGAAGCTGCACATTGATAGCCGAATAATTTACTTCGCTCCTCAAGATCTGATCATCCAGGGATTTGATATGCTACACTTTAGCTTCCTCTTCCTGATATCTATTCTACAATAGCTCCATAAATGAGTCATGGTTCGGGAAAGCATCAAGCCTCTACTCAGCCTCTATCTGGCACCGGTTGTAGGTAATGAGGAGCCTTTTGAAGAACTTGGTGCATGCTCATTTTGTCTTTTTAACGGCCTTCTTGAAATATTTTGCGGTGTTGATAGCGAACTACACTAAGTCATAATCCCGCTTGAGGGCCCGATGATTCTTTGATGGTAGTTCTAATGGAGTTTCTTCATTGTTTTCCAGCCTCTCCATTCTTGCAGTAAAGACTTCAAGAACGTCTTGGGATCTATCCACAAAGTAAGGGGAGGTTTCAAGGATTTCCTCTAACCGGCTATCTACCTGCAGAAATTTGCACCTCTCCTCCTCTATAGCAGTCTGTAGCTACAACATCTTAGCTTTCTGGGCCAAGACATGCTCTTTAAATGGCTGTAGGTTGACCTGCTGCTCCCTTGCTTCCTCCAGAGCAGTTGTTAGAGAGGCAATCTACTCTTGGTGTTTATTTTCCTGTTCTTGGGTGTGCAGCTCACTGGCCTGCAAGATGATCTTTTGTTGCTCTTCTAGTTCTTCTATCTTTCCCAGCATCCGATCTTTCTCCATCTCCAGCTCTTGGTATTCTTTTTGTACTTTCTCCAGGAATTCTTGTGTCATTTCTCTAGCTTGTCTTTCTACTTGGAGGGCCTGCAATTCACCCTTAGAAGCCTTTATCTCCCTCTGCATGTCTTCATACTTCCGCTTCAGCCTATTGCCTTCCTCTCTCTCTTTCCTCAAGGTGTCTTTCAACTGAGTAGAGGATTTCTTAGATATCTCCAAGTCGGTCATTACCTTTTCCATGTTATCCTCTGAGGCATGGATTAGTGCAGCTCCGGTTCTCAGGGTGAATCTTGGGTCCCTGTCTGTGCCCAACACCACGGGTGTATCTGTGATCATTTTTCCAGGCAGACCTCCTGTCTCCACTTTCCTCTCTGTCCTCTTGACTATCCTTTTTGTTTCTCTATCATAGAAAACAGTGTTGAAATCAGGGATTTCTTCTCCCTTTTTCTGAACAAAAGGAACTAGCTTCAGTGTGGGGACCATGGGTGTGCTGGCGGCGGGTACTTGTGGGTCCTGAACCTCCGGGTTTTCCACGTCATGGGTCTGCCCGACAGCCCAAGACTTGCATGCTCGACGAAAACAACAAACGGGGTCCGAAACTTCAAGCCATAATTGGGAGAGAATGTGGTTTTCCATCCACAAAGGGGAAAGAAGAAGTCATAGCAGTTTGGATGCAAAACCAAAAAGCATCCGATTAAAATCAATAGAATCAAGAGAAAAGTCGAAGTCAAAAATGAATATCCATCTGCAACGGCAGGATGGAAAATCAAATACACTTCCGATTTAGTCATAGACTCCACCAATTAGAACCAACATATTGGGAGAAAATTCGAAGTCAAGACTCGCTACTTAGCCGCAACAGCGAAAACTTTAACCAAACACATTTCCGATTCGAACATGTTGAAAATGCATCCAAAGGCAGCGATAAAGTTTGATCAAACAGTGGATTGTTTTAATCATTAGAAGAAGAACCAAAACAAGTAGTAGATCAACCCAAGCATAAGAAAAACATTCTGATAAATCATTATTAGACCAACCCAAAGAAGAAAATCGAACTGATCCAAGCAAAAGGAGGGTCCTAAAATTTTTAGAATTTTGGGAAATCGTTGCAGCTGCAACAACTTGATGGAAGAGGTCCCAAAAGAGGAACTGAAAACCATCCTGCACAATTTCTTGAAGGATAAAATCCTAGGCTGGGGTGGTTGTACCATCAAATCCTTCCTGGATCTTATACCCATAACACGTCCTTCCTCTCTCGTATACACATAAAACACAATCCGGTCATTCTAGAATATTTCAGGCCTATATCCCTTTGTAATATCACCTACAAAGTGATTGTGTAAAGACTAAGGAAGGTCCTCTCAAAAATCATCTCACACGAGCAGTTTGGATTCCTAAAAAACAAGCAAATCCATGAAGCAATAGGTGTGTCTCAAGAAGGGATGCACAGTATAAAGATCAAAAAATCAAAAGGAGCAATTCTTAAAAATTATCTTTCTAAATCTTTTGACAGAGTAAGATGGATCTACCTGTGGCTCCTTGTTACTCACCTAGGATTCAATTACTCCATTATCAAATGGATTTTTTCTTGCATATATAGTGCATCTTTTGTAGTTCTCATCACTGGATCAGCTTCTTCTTTTTTCCTCTCAGAGAGGGGCCTCATACAAGGTTTCCCTCTCTCCCCTCTTTTATTCTTATTGGTAGCAGAAGGTCTGAGCAGAGCCATACTAGACGCAAAGAGAAGAGGTCAGATTGAAGGAATTAAAATAGCCACAAAACATAATATCACTCATCTCCTGTTTGTAGATGATATACATCCCTTTTTCAATGGCACAAGCTGAGAAGAAGAAAAAAACATAGCACTTCAGTAGACCTTATGCAAATCCACGTGGATGATCTTAAGCGAGAAGAGATCCACCCTCACCACTTTCAATATAGAAGAAGACACTATAAGAAGACTCCAGGTGTTTTTCCCGCTCATTCTCACACGTTTATATGATGGGATGAAATACCTAGGCTTCAATATCAAACCGAACCACTACAAGAAAGCAGACTGGAATTGGCTGCTGGAAAAATTGGAACGAAGGGTAAATAATTGGTGCAACAGATGTCTCTCGAGAGCAGGAAGATTAGTTCTTGTAAAATATTCCCTTGAAGCAATTCCTATTTATTAGATGTCTCCAGCTTGGATCCCAAAGTTCATCATGGAAAATTCAAGTAAAATCTGCTCAAAATTCCTTTGAACATGAAAAAAGGAACAAAGCGTCCTTCCATGGGTTAAATGGGGCGAAAATGTGAGACCCAAATCGTTGGGAGGATGGGGACTAAATCTATGACAACAAAATAAAAATGGAGGCTTATCACAATGGAAATCCTTTGAACAAAGGTGGTATATCACAAGTACATAAGTAAAATACCTTGGTGGGATTGGATCATAAACTCAGTCTTCATCTCTCTGGGGTCCCACTCAATCATTTGGAAGGAAATTTGTAATTCCTTCTCAATAATTCATGGTGGAATTTCATGGAAAGTGGGAAATGAGAAAAGGGTCAGAATATGAGTTGATCCCTAACCTAGAAGACAACTCAACTACCTGCTTCATCTGTATCTCATCTAGTTCCTTCAGCAGAAGGGCTTCTTCCACCTAAATCAGATCAATGACCCTGCTTATACCAACTTATGGAAACAAGGGTGGCTAGGATGTAGGGAACAAGAGATCCCTGCCTAGTGGACTCAAGAGTAGAATATGTTCACTACAACACTTTGATGCTCCCACATCAGACTTATAGACATAGAAGATAATTTAGTTTGGGAACATGTTGCACATGGAGTCTACATCCCAAAAACTTGATATCAACAGCTTTGTCTCACCACTTTCCAAATTTAACCGAAATGGTGGCAACCAGGAATTTTGAAAGGAAAATTCCCATTGAAGGAAAAAGTTCTCATGTGGTGCACCCTTGACAACAAAACTCCAACCTAGGACAAAATGAAGAAAAGATCCTTGGAAGATCTAGGTTGGTGCACCCTCTTCAGAAATAATGAGGAATCTTCCAATCATCCCTTCCCCAATTTCCCTTTCACTTCCTAGGTATGGATACACTTGCAAGCTATGCTAAGCCATAGATTCATCTTGATAGGTCAATCTCTTGAAGATGCTTGGAAATCTTGGTCTAATTCTCCTCATCTTACCCACATAAAATCACTTCCCCTAATTCACACCTGGGGGGTTTGGATAGAATGAAATAAGGCAATTTTCCAAGACAATGCATCTTCTCTAGAACCAACAAAAAAACAAGGGCTTGACATCCTCTCTTATTTTCCTCAAACAAAGGATGCTCCATCGGTAAGACTAGTCACAGAGGAACATATAGACCCTTCCATGACTTGGGATTTTGTAATGGAGCCTCTAAAAATCACAGTTGTGGGGGCGGTTCCATCCTCTTTTTAAACCAAAACCATCACTTTCAGATCCAAATGGGTCTTGGCCCAGGCACAAATAACTACGCAAAACTATTGGCTCTGAAACTCCTTCTCCACTTCAGCTTAGAAAGAGGGTGTAGATGTCTTCATATTTTTGGAGATTCCCTTATAATGATCAACTAGGTGAACAATGTTCAATAATGTATAAATATTGCTCTAATTTATTTTTATGAAGAGGTAAACACACTCTCGATGAATTTCGATTACATCTCATGCTGCCATGTTTATAGGGAAATAAATTCATAAGCATGCCGCCTTTCTAATGAAGGGGTGAAGATGGAACACAGAACTTGGAATTTTTTTGAAAACAAGGAAGAGGAAGTGTATGAGTTCTTTCATAGACCATTCATAGAAGCACTTCCTGGAGGAACTGTCATTTGAACATTATGATCTCGTCCCTTATTTTTGTACTCAACATGACAGTCAAAATCACAAGTTGTTTTTGCCACACTCTTAGCTCTATTTTTAAGCTCAAGGGGAGCTATATCTTTGACATATTTGCAGCTAAGTAACTAAACAGTTAAAGTATTTCAGGTTTTTGGTATAATTTTTTCGAAGACATTTTCATATTTTGTTTTCGGTTGTTATCACTGGTATGCAAAGCATACAAACTATGTAAAAAATCTTTTGAATTAATACAAATACAAGATTGTGTTTCTTTTGGAAAAAAAATTCCTTTAAATTTTTTACGATTTTAAGATAGTTAAAATTTCCAAAGTGGATAAAAAATGAACTAACTTAGAAAGTCTCGTTTCTCCACTAGCCATGAAAACCCATGATAGAAGAGTCACCTTAAAAGTGGAATGTGTACACTTATTAATTCTCTCATTTACGCATTAACAAGTGAGGCATTGGCTATCAAAACGCATGATATAAGAGTAGTTTGTGTCATGATAATGTTGGTCTATGAATTTAGAATTAAGACTAAAGAAATCACTTAATAAAAAATTTGATTTAGTGTTATATACTATAATTTCATTTTGCAAAGTGGGGAAAAATGATTTAACTTAGAAAGTCTACTTTGTCCACTTACTAAGTCCTTAATTACTGCCTTAACAAATTCGTCTACTATCAAGAGTTAAGATGTTAGGGTGTTGTTTCATGTGAATGTTTGTCAATGGATCTAGAGTTCAAATAAATTGAAAAACTAAAAAAAATGGTAGAAGATATCTATATTGATATGTATCTAGATTTATTTCATTTTTTTAATCTCTTCTTAAGCTTAATAGCTCTTGATTGTAAGGTTTTTCATTACACCAAAACTTGCAGATGTTGATGAACATTTGAAACCCAACACAAAGCCCTATCACCACGCATGCTGGTTAGTACAAAATTTATATATTCTAATACTCCAACACCCCGCCTCCGGTGTAGCTTGAGGGAATTGAACCTGAGAGCTATGCTCTGATACCATCTAAGGTTTGTGGTTACACCAAAACCTACAAATGTTGGTGAACATTTTAAACCCAACACAAGGCCCTATAACTAGGCGTGGTGGTTAGTCCACATTTTTTATATTCCAAGAGGTGCGACGGTTATACCATTAGAAGGTTGTACTGATACTCCAACATTGATTATGATGGATTTGCTACTTCTAGATTGATCAAATCTAATTTTCAACAAAATTTGGATACCTTAGATGTATAAATATTTAAAGTCTATTTTTTTAGGCACTTCAAAATATTTAAATATTTTTAAGTAAATATAAAAACAGATAGGCATTTAAGTGTTTAGATTCATACAAATTTTCAAGAATTTTTTAAAATCTCAAATAAAAGTGTTTAAACTTGCATTATTTGGGTGCCTTCAAGTATTTCAATATAATATTCCGATTTATTAAAAAGAGTAGTCAGTTATTCTATGTTTTCAGCTTTTTCAACCATATTTTCAGTTTTATTTTGTTCTATTTCGTTGTGAGTTCCGTTAGAAATTATCTTTAAGAAAAAATAGAATCATATATATTAGTTGCAGAAATTGCAGAATTTAGGTGCTATGAAGGTATTTCAGGGTGTTGAATTTATTTATGAATTCAAAAACACAATTTAAACACTTTTAAAGTTAGAGTTTACCCAAAAACAAAGTTACATAATTTTTTTACTTGTCCATATTATTTGGCCCATGGGCTTTTACATCATAGAACAAAGGGTGATAATATATTATTCAACTAAGTCAATAAGTGGACCAAATTATAAATTATATTAAAATGGTATAATTCATTTAATGTAGAAAACTAAGGATGTGTTCTTATAATATCTTATTTGAAATACTTATTTAATGAAATGAGTTAATGCGTGGACAAAACTCATTTCTTTATGGAAAAAATTTGGCAATAAATTTTAAAGATATCCAAATACTTGAAATTTTCGAAAAAGCCATGATACATAGTAGTTTATATCATGATAATGTTGGTCCATGAATCTAAAGTTAATAATATAAAATGAAAAACTTAAAAACTCAAGATTTACTATAAATCCATATTATCATTAATCTTGATTGATTCTTCCTTTTTTATTTTCTAGGTGACTAAATAAATAAATTGACCATTCGAGTTTGAACACTATGAAGTAAAACCTAAGAATTTTATTTATTGTAAAAAAAAGAAGTGTGATTTAATAAAAACCATGCTCTAAATCTCAATAAATCACTTAACAAATAATTTTATTTATTATAGGAAGGCCATAATATCATTTAGTGTTGAAACACCATAATTTCATTAATGGCAGCAAGTAGAGGGGTTAATAAGGGGAAAAATTCAAGCAATTCTCACACAAATTCTTGGTATTCTTTAGTAGGACTTTTAACAATACTTATAGTTTCAACTAAGTCATACACTATGAAGTAAGACCTAAGAGTTTAAGAATTTTATTTATTGTATAGATAGAAGTGTAATTTAATAAAAACCATGCTATAAAATTAAACAAATCACTTAACAAATAATTTTATTT
>LPNX010589189.1:665931-739659 GCA_001517045.1 Pseudotsuga menziesii | reverse complement strand
TGGAAATATAACTTTGTATTAAGAATTTTTGGGCCATTTAAAGATCATCCAAATATTTAAAATTTCCAAAAATTTAGTAGATGGAAAAACATTGCCTTAGTAGAAAAACAGTAATGCACTTTAAAAATAGAGTGTGAACACTTATTTATTGCATAATAAGTGATATATTGGGTCAATTATGGCTAGCTCATTTAGTTAAGGCATGATTTTTGCTTTTCAAGGCTACTCATGTCCAATTCCCCTTAGGGGTGACTTAGTTGGGAGGATACCATGTTAAAATTGTTGTCCCATTTAGATCATCAAGAAATGAGTCCATAATTATTGATGGAGTAAAACAGGAATGACAGTACACACTAACAAAATAAAATATCACAAGAAACCGATGAGTATAGGTCATATAATTACAATAATCATGTTCATTACATAATCTGGTGTTACAATAGTGTTACATAGGAAAGTGTAATATCCTAAACTTTGGACCTACCATTTATAGGCATGGTCCTATTGATCATCATGATTATATTGATGTTTTATTTTTATATTAGGATAAAGACGCCACTGCATATGAACATGATGATTTTTTTGTATATTGGGCGTAAGCCAATTCCTGATGATGTATATGTATATATATGTTGGTTGTGTTTGGCATGGACCTTGAATCACATGATTGATGAAATGTTTTATGTTGGGCGTGGACCCTGAAGCACATGATCGATGAGTTGTTTTGTGTTGAGTGAGAGGCTCTGGACAACATGAGCACTTACACTTGTGTTGAGCATAAAGCTCTGGAACACATGAAATTATAATTAGAAATGTTGGGCATAAGCTTTGGAGCATTCCATGTTGATGTTGAGCATAAGCTGTGGAGCATCAGATCGTTGGCCATTGTATCCCTAGGTGTATCATACAATTACATCATACAATTTAGTGTTGAGCGAGAGCTCTGGAATTGCACTATGTTTGTAACTCGCTGTTATAAGCATTGAGTATGGGATCTAGTAAGTGCTAGGGGTTACTGAAAAGAATTTAATAACTTTCGAGTGAAAATGACTCGAGAAAAAAATATTGATCTGATCATACTTATTTATAAGTGATTAAATGAAATTTTGAATTTTTGTATTCTCATCAAGTAATGAAGAACTACCACGCTATACGAGGGAAATACAACATGCAAGGATGTTTAGAGTTTCCTAGCCTACTAGACCTGAACCATCTATCTACTTGACCATCATAAGGAAGTGTTGTTAAGTCTAGGGATCATGACACATGATGCCTGAAGACAAATGTTAACAGCTATTTTAATACTATTTATTTTATGCATAGTATGTATAAAGAATTAATTATAATTAATTATATAATTGAATAAATAAAGAAGAGAAGATCCACCAATTATTATTTATTATTAAAGGATTAATAAATAGTGAAATATCTATGAAAGACTAACTAGGAACTACTTAAAAGTTCCTAGGTTAAGAATTGAAAATTACCCTAGTAAATTAAAAAGGGTTAAATCAAGAAATCAAGTATTTCTTGATTTAACTGCCCCTTTGACTGAAAATTCTATCTATAAAGACTCAAGCCAAGCAAAGGATTGGGGTTCTTATTTTTATCTAGGCGAATTATTATTCTGGCTATTTTTTCTCTCAAGTGTTTTCTTGGAGAACTTTTCCTGCAAGGAAAAGAGGATTGATTTAGAAATAAGTACCAGTTAGGAAACCCTGCCTTAGGAGCTCTAAGCTACTTGCATGTTGGATTCCAGCTCAGGGGGATCTGTACTAGAACCAGGAACTATTTTGGGTCATGGTTGGGAGGAACGTGGTAGTTCCCAAGTGATTTTGTCATCAAAATCAGAGATCAAATCTGTCTTAAATTGATGATGCTGGTTATTTAAAAAGTGTGTGGGTTCAACCATTAAAGGAGTTGTAGGAAGAAAAGTTATAGGTATGAGTTCTTAGTATGCTAAGTTTATTTCTAGGGTAAAATGCTAGCTGTTTTATATAAATGCTCTTTATATATTTTAACTTTGGAAATGATGGTTCTGTCCATATCTACCAGGGTTACTTTTTCTTAAAATATAACCCTGGAGTGTCCATACTATCTTCTAGATTATATAATGAATATGTTAGATGAATTTTCCAATGAATTTACTAACCCTAAGTAAATGAAGTTCTGCCTAGGTTCTTCTAGGGTTTGTATTCTTATCAGTTACTCCATATGGTTGTAAATATTTTCATAGGTTGTATATATCTAGGATTTCATCTCTAAAGTTTGTTTTTGTATTCATTCAATATTCAGAAATTAACACTGTAAAATAGGTAAATCTAAATCTGCTATTTCTTCTTGACCTATTATTTATATCTCTACTGACATATTACATTTGTGAGTAGAGACATGTTTCATATTATAGTAGATTTAATCATAGGGGTAACTTTAAAGAAATAAATATACTAAATAGATACCTTAGGGTATTATTTACAAACATAACGAATTTATAGATAATATGTGTGTGTGTGTGTGTGTGTGTGTGTGTGTGTGTGTGTGTGTGTGTGTGTGTGTACAGATAAGGCCATCAGGTATAAACATATATGAAAACTATCTATACATTTAATTCCAAAATTAAATAACTCATATAAGATCTTTAAAGGTCTGTATCCATATTACAAATTTACATTAACAATACTCCACATAAATGAAACAACATTATCAATAATCACAGGAGGCATCGTGACCATCCATGTGATCCTTTACAATTCTTTGATCATATTTCCTATAAAAGAATCCACAGTTCTAATTTTTCCATCTAAACATAACCATAAACAAAATTACATAACCCAACAAACATTACCATAGCCAAATTAAAATAATACATCCTATACAGTAAATCATATCATAGTAAAACAACATCAAAATCATATCATAAATCCATATATTGCAAACAGTAATAGGAATCGAATCCTGTGGGCATGTAAGCTGAGTTTGTTTTTATTTATTAAAATACATTCATTACAACTCGTTACATTAAAAACCTTGCTTGCCAACAGAGGTCATGAAATCGATCCCATGGATGTCCAGACCAAGGCAAAGCCATAATAAAAAACCATAAGTAATGTATATACAAAATGGAAACCGAATCCTATAACCATTTTACACAGGTCAGGCTATGCATCAAATCATATGCAGGTTGTGGTTATTAAAATACAACCAATACATATTAAACAAAAAATGCCATCAGGGGTTTTTAAACCCTGACACTATGAAACAAACGATTGCACAACACTCACATAAGTAACAGCCTTGACCAAACTTTAAATATAATACATAGTCCTACAAAATTAACCCTATGCTATAATATCGTAGCACTATGGGAAGGATCATGCCATTCACGACATCGCTTATACCCATGATGTCCATATATTTTTAATTACAAACTAAGTAATTCCATAATACACAGAACCTTAAAGGAAACAAATTCCCACATTATCCATCATAACAACAGAATAACAAAGTGAAATCGTGTTATGCACATCATAACTTAAACCATGGTAATCAATTAATGAAAACAGTAAGCATCCACTTAATCAAATGCTTGCCAAGTAAACTACACTATCATCGTATTAAAATTTATAAACAAGTTTACAAACACATTCCAATGGGCTAACACACCATTGCAAGCAATGGTGCATACCATGTCTTAAATGCCCCAATGAAAACACAATTTGCATGAACCAAAACCAAGTATGCTAGAAGCCCAAACATTCCTCTTTTCATTTCTAACAACCCAAGTAAATTTTACAAACCCAAATTTATACACAGAACCATAGGGGGTGCGACTTCACCCACGAACAAATCCATTTGAATATTGTTCAAAATTCAAGTCTGTAATCGTATGCCCGAAGGCAATGTTTAAAATCCCACATCGAAACCCACAGCATAAATCCCAAAACCAAACAAAAATCTATGCCCAGTATTCGCAAGAGGGCCAAAGGGTAGCAAGTAAAAAATCGCTCACATGCTTACCATAGAAGAGAGTATAAATGTTTGGAGCCCACAGAAGCAAATCCATGCTGCTCCTCATTCCCTTTCGGCACCTGCAAACACAAGCCAAACAAAACTTGAGAAGTATGGCCATTAACAAACATTAAACCAAACCAATGTGTAGATGTGTTAAAACCAACGTGGACATACATCACAGTATGGAGGTTGCCTCCATGGTTTCCCCCCTACGCAGATCCAAAGTGCAAAACCCCAAATGACAAACAACACATAACCATCATGAGCCAAGCCTAAGGGAAGGCTATCATGTTTCACCAAACGCATTGAATGCACCAGCTGGAAACCATTAAATCCACATAAAACCCCCTCTTCATAGTTTTGTCTCACTGCATTACAATGTGACCACCTCTCACATAAAACTTAAAACCATGATACCATGTGTTTATACCATATAACACAGTTTCGCCACCGAAACTCTATCCCAATGTTAACGTGTTACAACATTTTCATTATGGTATGTTTACAATAGTACATAGTCCCTAGGATGCATTAGCCCAAGGTGTAATGCCATAAGGCACACGCCTTATGAGTTATATGATATGCACTTTAGGCTTACAGCCTTATATTAAGAGCTAATATGTGATGTGTTAAGCTTAAACGCTAAGTGAACATGGCATATGCAATATGCCATGTTAAAATTTTTAACCCTCATAAAAAAAATCAAAGGTCTCCTCTGGAGCCAATATAATAACCTACCAAATAAAGGAACATAAGAGATGTTAATAGCTATAATAAAAATATATATCGAACGTAAAATGTATTAATGACTTATAGAATAGTGAATTTAAAACATAGCGAAGATTAATCAGTGTATAGGAAATTTAGTCATAGTAGCTACATTGACGATAACGACACTTACCAAGTTATAAAACCAAGTCTATAAGCAACATAACAACTAGCAGTGGGTCCTCTAGGATCAAGACAATCAACACACTTTACACCAGATCTCGTTGCAAAGTAATGAACTGCATAAGTAAATAAAAGAGGTGCCTTAATTCGATTGAACTAAGTAAGCCTGCATAGCCAGGAAATACCTTACTTCCTAGATCGTCATGGGAGAACAAGTCCTGCCACTCCACCACTTTGTTCCCATTAACAAAGATAAGTTATTTTTTATGAAATAAACAAAGTACGCATGTGCAAGAGTAAAACAATAATCTGTACAGTTCATTAATTCATCGACAATAATAACTAAGATGTATAAATAGTTTAAATAACAGAATTAAGACATAAGAAGTAAACAAACTAATAATCACTGAATGGATAAAAGATTAACAATCTAGTATGGGTAGTTTCTGAGGAGATCGAAAGTATAAGTAGCGCATGTAATTCCGCACAAGTAATAGTGATCCCATTTGGGGTAGTTTTCACTAGCCTATAATTTTCTTTTTGTTTTCAATTTCTGGGGACATTACAGAAAGAATTCAAATCATTAGGGATGAATTTGAATCTAGCAACTAGATGTGGTTATATCGAACTACATGGCTAACTAAGGATGTTTAAGTCAATATCGAAGTCCAAGTGGTTAACTCCAGATGTCCAACTAAGTCAGAAAATCAATTCTAATCATTTAACTCGGTCTATCTGAAGTGGTTTCTTAGAAAAGGTTCCTTATCCACATGCAACCATGCATAACTAGTGCTAACTAAACTGAAAGTGAACAAACTGAAAGTAACTGAAGAATAATTGATATTAACTAGTTCCAATTCCAAGTGACTGAAAGAGGTTAGTGTCGAGACTCCTAGTGGCTCCTAAAATGTAGGGATTTGCCTAAGAGGCACTTAAAATGATGCATGCAAGTGTTGGCAATGGTAGTTAGCCTCTATCAGTGTTCCCCACACTCTAGCGACCACTACATTTCACCCATTAGGCCAAGAGGACCAAATGGTACTAGTGGACCCAATAAATAATAAAAGGCTCCTAAGTTAGGCTAAAATAATCTAATAGATCGTTTAGTCAAGGGAGAATTATAAATCCTAACACCCTCCCTGAATCCTAACTTGGACAATTGTGGGCCTTGGCAACAAGGCCATAAGTCACCCAAATACAATTTAAAAGTTAAAAAAATAGTTTCTTAATAAGCCAAGGAAATAGAGGAAAACCTCATGGGAAAAAACCCCCCTCAGGATAAGTAGTGAATTAGGAAAACATGTTTTGAAAAAAACCTTTTGAAAATTTTGCTCCAATTTTTAGCACTATGCAACAACAAGTATAGTATCTTGGTTCTTGTGTGCAAGAACATCTTGAGACTGTAAATGTGAACCTATGATTTCAAAATAAATGAATATATCTGGAGGAATCTTCCTCTTTGGAAGAAGAATAATGTGCTCAACTGAATCAGGTATACACAGTTGCAAGATGAAAAATGGACCCATGTAGAGCAACTGAAATCAACTAATAAGAGATAATAATAAAAAGTACGTTATAATTTGAACCATGTGAGCAGCACCCAAGAAACTGATATATTACAGCCTTGAACGTCAAACCATGTGATATAAAATCAGCCCCAATTGTTAGGAGAAAGTGTCGAGGCGAATGGAGAATGTCTCCATCTTTACTAGTTCTTTGAAGAGATGAGCATGTGATCAAATAGGTAGGTAGAGAAGCCCTGGGACTATGGAGAGTGAATTATTGAGCTCCATAATCTGATAAATATTCATAAATAACCAATCATGCAAAAAATACAATATTATCAAACTCATGAAAGGAAACTAACATCAAATCCCCAACAAAAAGTTTGAAGAAGACTTGTAGTTCTTGATTTTTCACACCAAAATTAATGAGAGAAGCTACAAGCTTTACTAAAATCTCTTGAAACTTAAAAACTGAACCAAATAAGATCATATCAGAACCAAATAATTTCATATCAGATCAAGTAATGCGGAATAAATCCAGGTGCATCACCATGATGGTAGATGCACAATTTTCTCCTTCATCAAAACCCTAAGTATTGGTGTATGCAATGATGTAGGAATTTTCTGAAAGATCAAGATTAATTTGGATTAATTTCCATGACTCCTAAAATGTGATATTATTTCCAAAATATCTAGATATACACAAAATATAATATTAGCAAACTCATAAACTAATATTGACATCAAATCACCAGCAACAACTTTGAACGAGAGTTGTGGTATTTGATTTTTCACACCAAAATTGATGAGACCACTACATGCAACACTGGAAGCTATTGAAACTGAAATATTGAACTAATTAATATCAGATCATATCGAAATAATATCACATCATATCTAAATAGTTTCATATCAGATGCAAAGGTGTGCTCCACTGAGATGGTAGATGCACAATTTTCTCCTTCTTTAAAACCTTCAGTATTTGTGCATGCAATCATGTAGGAATTTGTTGGAAGCTCTAGATCAATGAGAGTGAATGGAACACTACTATAATATGATATTATTTCCAAAATATCCAAATATTCAAAAAGTATAATATCATCAAACTTATGAAAGAAAACTGACATCAAATTCCCAACAGTAATTTTGAAAGAGACTTTTGGTACTTGATTTTTTACACCAAATTTGATGAGACCAAATACAAGAAACACTGGAATCTATTGAACCTAAAAGATTGAACCAAGTGATATCAGATCAGATCCAAATAATATCATATCAGAAATATTTTCATATCATATTCAAGGGTGTGTTCAACCAAGATGGTAGATGCACATTTTTCTCCTTCTTCAAAATTGTGAGTATTGGTGCATGCAATCATGTAAGAAATTATTGGAAGCTCTAAATCAATGAGAGTGAATGGATCACTCCTAAAATATCATATTATTTCCAAAATATCCAATTAATTACTTATCTATACACCAGAAACATGATTAGAGACAGAGAAATCAAATTCCTCTCCCCTTCTTGGAGCAATCACTGGTAAACTATGCACAAAATTTACAATAGAAGAATCACTCGAGAATTTTTGCATAAAATGAAAGGATGTCTTGAAATTGTAGGGATTTAATGCTCTCAAATCCTTCTATGAAATGTGTCCCTAAATCTCATATTGATTTCAAAATAAGAATTCAAGTTTCTCACAAGCTTCTTTGGGAGTCCTCAAACCTTCAACGTGGAAGAGGAGATATCTAGAAATATGAGTACACAAATAACCAAAAGCTTCATCTAAGCGGTTCAGAAACCTATTTCTCTCAGCTGGATGATGGGGCTCAGTCTCCCTTCCCGGTATTATCCTGTAATAACCTTGTTTTCCCAATATCAACTGCATATATGCCCTTAAGTCAACATAATTGAAGGGTGTTAGGATCTAAGGTGTGGAATATTGAGAATCCATAAGTCTCCTGCTCATCATACAATATCTCCAATCAAGCTACATAGAACTACAAAAACTAAAAAAAACATTCACACTATGTTAGAATCATTCCTTCCCTTTCGACATGTACACTTTTTGAAGGTCCGTCACACCTGCACTACCACTCTACATAAATTCAGAGGAGGTAAGGCACTCTTTGTGGGACTTCTGTGGAAACCCAGTTTCTTTTGGTGTTCAATGGAGAGTATACAAACATGAAGCTTGCTTGAAATGACTCTAATACCATGTGAAAATTGTTGTTCGATTTAGATCATCAAGCAATGAGTCAATAATTATTGATGCAATAAAAGAGGAATGACGATATACACTGAACCAATAAAATCTCATAGGAAACTGATGAGTATAGCTGAAATAATCGTAGTATCATGTCCATACATAACTTGGTGTTACAATAGTGTTACATAGGAAAGAATTAA
The DNA here is from genome assembly GCA_001517045.1 of Pseudotsuga menziesii. Lineage (NCBI taxonomy): Eukaryota > Viridiplantae > Streptophyta > Pinopsida > Pinales > Pinaceae > Pseudotsuga > Pseudotsuga menziesii. The sequence goes on along the minus strand of LPNX010589189.1, from coordinate 730,843 downwards.
AATCATTAGGGATGAATTTGACCTACCAACTTGATCTTATTGTATTTTACTGCATGGCTAACTAAATATGTTTAAATCACTATCGAACTCCATGTTGTTAAATCCATATGTCAAAATAAGTCACACAATTAGTTATAATAATTTAACTCAATTTAACTGAACTGGTAGATGAGAAAAGGTGCCTTGTCCAGATGCATCCATGCATAACTGGTGCTAACTGAACTGAAAGTGAACTAACTAAAAGTAACTGAAGAGTAACTAAGCTTAACTAGTTCCAAATCCAAGTGACTGAAGGAGGTTGGTGTCGGGACTCCCAATGGCTCCTAAAATGTATGGATTGGCCTAGGAGGCACCTAAAATGATGCATGTAATTACTTTTAGTGAAATTTTTCCTCTCTCATTGTTCCCCACAATCTACTGACTTGTACATGTGGCCCCATTAGGCCAAGTGGACTGAATGGTACTAGTGTACCCAATAATTAATAAAAGACTCTTAAGTTAGGCTAAAGTAATCTAATAAATAGTTTGGTCAAGGGAGGATTATAAATCCCAACAAACCAAATGTAATACACTTAAGAGATGGAAATTTTATTGTTTTAAAGATCTTAAGTTATCTTAGGGCAGAGAGGAATCAAACCTTCACCCTCGTGCTTGTAAAGTAGGCACTCTTCCATTGAGCTAGAACCCTTTGAGAATTGGGGAAAGGTGCAATATTAAAACCAAGATTGCATCATTTCTAGATTCTAAGACAAGACAACAAATCCCAACATTGTTTCTGACTCGAGAGACCTAAGGAAGTAGTCTGAATGGCTCCGACCTTCTTTAGATATATGCTAACCACTTCAAATCTGACTCATGTAATCAAGATAATGCAGATGTATGTTTGAAAATTCACATTTAGACTCTTAAACATATAATTTATGATCTGCTAACGTGGCTAAGATGATCATTCTTAGGGAAAAACAATCAAAATGTGGCACTATATAATTGATACAAAGCATATAAACTCTTGGCATTAAAACTTTATAAATGGTATGGACTCTATTGGCTTCCATATAAGCAACACAAACGTGATAAAAGGCCATTCCTTTTTTCGTCCAATACTATTGGATTTTAGTAGGGAATTTTTCTAGAAGTATGAATTCCTCCTTCCAATAGTCCTATAACAAAAATTTATAGTTCAGTGCTCTAAAAATCACAATAGATGTACGGGTAGAGAAACATTTGTGTTTTCTTAGGGTCAAGCTCAATGATGTGTTGCATGCCTCTAGAAAAAGGTATCTCTTTGGGGATATCTTGAAAAACAATGTTGTATTTCAGAATTAGTTTGGTAACAACTAGAAGCTAGTTCTCAACAAGATGATTTTCTATTCAGTAAAACCAATCCATAGTCCTCGACATGCTAGAGAAAAATAATGGAACTTTGGGAAGTTCTTATATCCTAAATAAACAGTGTGATAGTAGGGATCCCTTTTGTTTTCAGTTCTGAGCATACTATGAGCTATGTTTCAGACTCCAATGGACATAAACAACCTTATAATTAAGTTTGAGCATCAAAGTTAAAATTATGAACATTTTGAGAGAATTTTGAAGGTCAAAAGTACTAAAACACCTCAGTTCTCAATTCTATAAGTTATGGGTGCATAAATAGAGGTAAAAGGGCTTAATCTCCTCCAAATTAGCTGTAAGTATACATGGATAGAAAATGTTTCAAATTTTATGACTACTATTAGTCCTGATTTAAGGGTCAGAATTGGTGTTAAGCTAATTGTACCCTTGAGAACTATTTCGAGACTTGATAATGGTGATTTTCATTGTTATCAAAAATTCAAGATCAGGCTTGATTATGTAAATGTTTTCCCAGACTATGTTTCCATCTACCATGACTGCTTCTAGTACTGGAAAATTACTTCTTACTCCCCATGTTTCTTTACATCTGAATTTAACCTAGAAGAATTCATACTTGGTCATAATTAGAGATTTAGGTCTATTTGTTTCTATTGTTGGTTAAACAAGTTCCTAGAATTTTATTAAGCCACTCAAAATTTTGATTTAACATAGAGAGCCCAAAATTCATCTTTCATGCCTAGGAACCATGTTGCTTCTATATTTATGTTTAGAAAGCTTAGGATTCAACCTAAGGCTATCCAAAAAGGGTCTAAGTAGCCACCCATGCACATATGGGGGTGATATTTTGTGACATTTAGTGGGTAATAGAGGTTAGGTTTCATCAATCGGGGTTAGCTAGAGCACACACGAATTGGACCCAGGTTTAAGATGGAACTTGTTGGACTGCTTCATAATGATGGATAATGTTGGTCTTTGATCTACTGATGCAAATCAAACCTTCAGTTTATGTCAATCCGGGTTGGTAGACTTAGAGGCATATCCAGGTATCAGGACTCAAATCTAGGCTTGTTTGGTATTCTAGTCATCTGTGAAATAAACCTACTGAAAAATTAAAAAATACTATGACTTGAAGATACAAAAATCCCTTTACAGGAACAACTTCATTTGTTTTTTTCAATTACACAACAGTCTATATATGAAAGCAATATATTTGTGAAAGCACTGAGATAATAAAAACAATTAAACAACAACCATAACCCTAAGATATAGACTACAAGGCTCTGCCTAATATCCTAGCACTGAATAAAACAACCAATCATCAATTTCCCTTACATGAAAGCATTCATGATGTATATTTGTTCTAAACACTTCATCATTAAATAAGAAGCAATGTACAGCATGATGAAATCGTGGTCTAAACCATCCCTTCAGTATGTAACCAATCAGAGAACAGATCTCATAAAAAATGCAAGTGATGTGCAGCACAATGGGATCGTAGTCTAAGCTATTCCTTCAATATTCAACCAATAAGATAACAGAGATTTTTATAAAACTGATTGGAAACTAGTTTAACTCGTTCTACAATAACAAAATTGAATCCTACAGAAGCTAAAACATACCACTGGCACAATTTAAACCGTTTGCATCAAATCAAATTGCTGCAATAATCCAAATCGCATTCACCGGCAATAAAAGAATGTGCAAACTCAACAATGGGGGCCCTCCAATGCCTCATTCACACACACAGTTGAAGAATTACAGAACTTAAACTTTGAATGTATTCACCATCAAATCGATTACACAGTAATGAAACCATGCATTTCAGAGATGATATGCGTTCTTCCCCAAAATCGTGATGTCTTTCTTCATTGTTTTTTGAAGTACTTATACAAATTTGAAAGAAAACTAGAAATGCTATAATCCTGGAAACTAATTAATGAACATAGCCATCGAGATCCTCTATCAGATTCATGAGACTCAACAAAATCAAAACTGCCCTTCTTTTGTGTTAGGTGATAGCACAGGTGGTTGCCTTTGATTGTGGTTGACTTGACACCTGTGAGAGCCACATCATCTATCCGTTGTAATTTCATCCATCCTTGGACAATGAGGATCTTTTCTCCATCTTCCAGTTTACGCCTAGTTGGCCTGCAAATGCTCAATCTTGGAGACATTACGGGAAGTTAGGACATCTTGTAATCTGAATAAAATTCTTAGTTTAAATGCTTTAAAAATCTCAAAACTCAATTTATTAAAAAGAAATGACATTTATACCTCTTAACCAAAGTTTATGGGTGAACTTTAAAGCTTTACAAATCGGTATGAAGGTTTTATGAAGGGAAATGGAAGATATCTAGGTGGCAAAAAGAGGAAACTGCTGCATGTCCCCATGCCAAAAATATTTGACCCTGTTCAAAACCAAAATTTTACTGCTGATCATCTTGCTTCTAGTCTTTTGTCTATGATGATGCATCTGTTGAAGGCCGAGATGCATAGAGGACCTTCGGTCTCTCATACTTAGCCTTATAAACCTTCTTTTGCTTATACCATCTGTATGCATGTTTAGATATGTGTGTCCTCTGAACCTTCAGCTTCCAGTTGACTTCTCTTAATTTCTCATTCCTTTGCTCTAGTTCCTTTATTTCAAGTTTCAATATCTTGATCTCTTTATTGTTTTTGGAAGTCTTCTTCTTCTTCACTTCCATTGGAAGCTGCTCAGAATTGGTATCCATGCCCAATTCTTCATGCTCTTTTGGTGAATCTTATCTCTTTTCCTCTTCCATAGCTTGCTGCTCTGAGAAAAGAGAAGCTGAGTCTTTTAATGTTTCCTGTTTTGACTTCTTTTTCTTTTCCTTCTCTTGCTGATCCAAAAAGAGATTGATTCTTTTTGTCTGCTTGATCACCTCATTAGGGTCTTGGATATCCTGTCCTATTTCATCTGCTGGATCTTCTTCTTGACTCCCCAAGGCTTGTATGTGTTCCTCATCTTCTAATGCTAACTAGATTCTATCTTGCTTATACTTCCTTGGCTTTCTTTGATAAGTAGTGAAAATATGCTCTTGTCTTTGAAACTGTTTCTCTTCTCTCTTCACACTCGTTGTTTGTATCCTTCTCTGAGGCTGTTTTGAACTTGCTGCCTCAGAGTTGTCTTCATCATCAGTAGTCAGCAATACCTCTTCCTTTTCCTTCTTCCCCTTTGGCAGTTTTGATCTTGTTGCCTCAAGGTATGTTATCATCAATAATTCATCTTCTTTTAAACCTTGTTCAAGCAATTCCTCTTGCTCTTCAAACTGATTGTGAACTAGAAATCCTAACCATGTCAAAATTTTCCTTTGTAACTCATGTTGGATGATGATTTTAATGAGTCCATAGTGAAAAAGGCTTGTCATCTTGTCTTTTGCACACCTTTGGACAGCTTTAGCCATCTTAGTTATACTCTGTAACAGAAAATAGGGCATATTGATCTCACATTCTCCTTTTAAATGCTACAACGGCTTGATGTGGTAAAGGTAAACAATATTGAATCTGCCTTCATAGGTAATAAATTTTTGAATAACATAAAATATTTCATCCCAAGGATGAACCAGCCAGCTCCTTGGTATCCCTTTCTTCCAGTTTAATGACTCTGCTCTTGATCTACACAAAAATGGCATCCATGCTTTCTCTTTAAATTGTTTAGTCTTGAAAAACCTTTCTCCTTTCTGTGGCAGGCCAGTAATTTGTGCTAGGATGTCTTCAGACAGTCTGAAGTGTAAGTTTCCCACTATAACCTTTTCTCCATCAAAAGTTTCAGCAAAATCCAGACTAACATGCTCATTATGCCCATCAAACTTTTCAAAGAAAGTTACCCACTGCTTATTTTCAAAAATCTCCATGCAACTCTCATGAATATCAATGGGATTGAACTTCGATGGTTCTAGTCTAGATGAAATTTTAAATTTTAATAGGAAACAAGAAAATTCAACCTTTCAATCTGTCACATCCCCATGCCTCTGACCGACAAAGAGGACGCGAACCATGACTTAGACCACTCGGGCTAAGAGCCCCATGAACACGTACAGGAATTGAAATTTCATAACAGAATGCTTAAACATACACACATGCACTTTTATTATGCACAGATGCAATCCTCTATCAGACACAGTGGAAACATCATATATTTAAGCAAACATTCATTTAACATGTTCATCCTTTTCATTAACAGAATTTACAGTTGCAGAAGTAAAATGCAGAAGATCACTTATCTTATGATGAACTCGATCCGCAACCAGCTACGTCGCTGCAACGTTCCACCCAACCATAGGCCAGTGTGCTCATCAATCTCTCAGCAACGTTGCCACCCCTGAGCTGAGCATGATTCTCCAAGGAATAAGGGAACCAGTAGGCTTACATATAGCTAAGGATATACAAAACACAGCCAAGCCAACACAGTTGGGTTTATCATGCCATCCAGGAGTTTGGGAAAGGCTAATTGCTAAGCTGGTGAGCTCATTACAGAGCTAAGAACACCTACACCAGAACTAGCCTGACCTCTAAAACACCCAAACACACCCAACACAAGGAATCAGTCCCTTCTCTGCTACACAGTCCCTCAGGCCCTGCATTCCCTTCCAGTGCTATTCAGGGGTGATGGAGAAGAAGGTCAACCCTCTAGCTCTGTCTGTGTGGTTTCCAGCCACCAGATTTATCAAGCAAAACTAAGCCCCCAGCCCTGCTCCCAATACAGTCCAAAGACCAACCATTGCACTCAGGCAACCAATCAGCTGTCACAGCTTAAACAGGGAAAATGATTTCTTGAGTCGTTCTTGGCCCTATTGTGTCCAAAAATGACTCTCAAGCGAATTACAACAAATTCCCAAATGCAATAGCAACCCAAGTACAACAGGGGAAAATCAGCAGTCCGCCCAGGACAATGAAGCCATAGGGAGACTTACACAGACCATGTGGGAAAATAAATTAACAGACTTCTGACTTGGGCATGAGTAACAATCAATGCAAAATCCACAGTTCATCTTGTGAGGAAAAGATACAGCTACACCGTCCACCAATCCGTAAAATAAAATCACGTGGGTAAAACCCAGGAAGTTCCTGCACACGAAATTGAGCAAGAATCCCACTCCTGCGTGAGGATAATCAACAATTCCCTGCATGGAGATGAGCAACCTCCAGGGAGGACATGAAAATGGAAGTGCGTGAGCCTTCAACACAGTCGTGGAGGAAGATATTTCTGCGTGAGACCAAAAATTCCAAGAGCCGGTGTGAATGAAGAGTGTGTGAAGGCTTCTCCTTGCCCTCTCAAAGTCAACTGCTATGTGGAGTGTGCATGGAGGCAAGGACTGACAGTCCTGCCACCCCACTCCCAAAGCAATTAACTGCCTCAACCACCAATAGCCTTTCTTAATGAAAATGGTTGGAATAAAATAAGGAAAGGAGACATATGGGTATTTTCCCTCATTTGGCCAAGGTTGAGAATTTCCCCAACCTTATCCTTGTGAAAATCATGCCCCTTTCAATTTAGTTGTCACGATCATAGCTGGTCGGGTTTATTTAATTAATTATAGATGGATATTTACATGATGACCAACATAATATATGCTGCATGCCGCGATATACCATTGGTGACAAATTTAAATCCAAAACATAACATAACCGATCAATGGTGGGGCCTTGGAATTTAGCTCCGCACCATGATCATTTACAATATATACACATCATATACATCTAGTGCAACGAGGTCAAAACTAGGACATTACATTCCCTTCCCCCTTCAATAGCACTGTCCTCGGTGCTTTACAAAATTTGAACAAAATGCTACACTGGTATCGCCTCAGTGTTCTGCAGAATTGAACAAAAATGGATGTGCCAATCACATGGCATCCTCCAACTCCCATGTAGCCTCTTCAGGCCCGTAGTGCTCCCATTGCACCTTTACCTGCCCTATGGCTCGGTTCCGGAGCATGGTGACCTTCCTGTCGAGGATGCGCATTGGCTCGATTCGGAACTCTCCCTCGGGTTCCACCTAAATCACATCCCAATTTATCACATGGTTAGGATCATGTACATATCTCCTAAGCAAAGAAACATGAAAAACATTATGAGCCCTAGTGCTAGAAGGAAATGCAAGTCTATATGCAAATGGCCCTATCCTTTCAAGCACTTCAAATGGCCCACAATATCTCGGTGACAACTTGGCACAACTTCCAAGCTTCAAGGAACTCTTCCTTGCCCTCACTCTAAGGTAAACATGATCCCCAACATTGAACTCTCTGTTCACCCTATGCTTATATGCATAGCTTTTCTGTCTGTCCTGTGCTGCTTTCAGCTTTTGCCTGATCTTTACAACATCTTGCTCCATTTCCTTGAGCAATTCTGGTCCAATCACAATCTTGTTCACTGGATTATCCCAAGTCACTGGTGTCCTACACCTTCTTCCATACAAAGCTTCATACAGACTCATCCCCAAGGATGCCTGATGTCCATTGTTATAAGAAAACTCTACCAAGTGTAAGTAATCTTCCCACTTGGTTGGTTTGTCCATTACATACATGCGAAGCATGTCTTCAAGCACCTGATTAAATCTCTCTGTCTGACCATCTGTCTGAGGATGGTATGCAGTGCTGAAGTTTAGCTTTGTACCCAAATCTGCAAACAACCCCTTCCAAAAGTTGGAAGTAAACTTGACATCCCTATCAGAAACTATTTCCTTCGGCAATCCATGCAATTTAAAAATCTCCTTCATGAATATCTTTCCAATGTCACCAGCCTCATACGTAGACTTGACTGGAATAAAATGCACTGCCATAGTCAACTTGTCTACCACAACCATGATGGAATCATGTTGTCTCCAAGTCATCGGCAATCCTGTAATAAAATCCATGGAAATAACTTCCCATTTCCATTTCGGAAGGGGCAAAGGCTGCAACAAACCTACAGGATGTTGATGCTCAACCTTTACCTGTTGACATTTCATACACCTTGAAATGTATTCAGCCATGTCCTTTTTCATACCTGGCCAAAAGTACTGCTTTCTAGCTGTAGCAATTGTCTTCTGATATCTTGGGTGACCAGAATACGGAGCTTGATGGATTTCATCCATGACAACTCTCCTCAAATATGCTACATATGGGATATAAATTCTACCTTTATAAGTGAGAATTCCATCTTCTTCCAATTTATATCCCTCATACCTCCTCTCAAGACTTTGCTGTTGCAATTTGTCTTTTACCTGCTCATACCATTCATCTCCAGCAACATGATCAACAATGTGTTGCCTCAAATCTGATTGGCAAATACTAAGAGATGCCACATGCATTTCTTGCATTTTCCTGCTGAGTGCATCAGCTACCTTATTCTCTTTTCCCTTTATGTGCTTGATTTCAAAATCAAACTCACATAAAAATTCTAGCCATCTTGCTTGCCTAGCATTTAGAGTAGGCTGACCAAACAAATACTTCAGCCCACAGTGATCTGTTCTGAGCTCAAATCTCCTTCCTATCAAGTAATGTCTCCACATATTGAGAGCATGTACTATGGCTGCAAGCTCTAGGTCATGAGTGGCATAGTTCTTCTCATGTTCGTTCAGCTTCCTTTACTCATAACATATCATGTGGTTGTATTGCATAAGGACTCCTCCAAGCCCTTGTCCACATGCATCGGTACATACCACAAAATATTTCTCTGGATCTGCAACCTTCAATACCGGTGCACTGGTGAGAAGATTCTTCAACTGCTGGAAGCTTTCTTCACACTTTGGTGTCCATTCAAACTTCATCCCCTTCTTTTGCAAAGAAGTGATGGCATGTGCAACTCTAGAGAATCCCTCAATGAATCTCCTGTAGTATCCTGCAAGTCCCATGAAAGATATTACATCTGTCACATTTCTTGGAGTAGGCCAATTCATAATGGCTTCTATCTTCTCAAGGTCCACAGATATACCCTCCTCTGAGATAATGTGACCCAAATACTAAATTCTATCTCTATAGAAGTCACACTTGCTCAGTTTTGCATACAACTGATGTTCCCTGAGCAAACTCAATGTCAATCTCAAATGCTCTTCATGCTCTTCCTCATTCTTAGAATATACAAGAATGTCATCAAGGAAAACAAGAACAAACTTATCCAAATACCTGCTGAAGACACTATTCATAAGGCACATAAATGCAGCTGGTGCATTTGTGAGACCAAATGGTACAACTTGTTGGGCAATAGGGCAGACCTAGGTTTAATCCTTTAGTGTCGCACCAACAAAAGACCCACGGTGTTGGCCCTTTCGGCAACAACCTACACACAGGTTGGAGTCTCACCCGAAACAGCTATGGGGTGCCGTAGAATCAGGTTTCTGCAAGCCGAGAGGGGGATTACTGTACCTTATCCTTTAAATAACCTTATTAGTCAATAATTATAAAGTTTTACCATTCATTCACATACAACTTCGCAGATAAATAAACAGTCGTGACTTGCTCAACCCACTACAGGGAATTCACAACGACGTAAATATTAGTAGCGATCTAACTTATCAGATGTATACAATTATTAATGCATAAAAGACAACAGAAACAGAAACAGCACAAGAAACCACAACACTGGATATAACATGGTTCACCCCCAGTGTAGGGGCTACATCCACAAACTGTGTTTTATTCAACTTGCTACAAAACCACAGTTTGATCTGCGCACTCAGCTGCAGATCCCTTCAGTCCTTAAAAAGCCGTGCACACAGCAGCAGGCCCCTGCGCACACAGTTGCAAGTCTTTCCTCAATCTTCTTTACAAAAACCCTCTGCGCACACAGCTGCAGAGGTCATCCACGCACACAGCTGGGACTTAACCTTTCTTTACAAAATCAACCTTAGCTTCGCCTTAATCTTTCTTACATCATAAAACCTAACTCTTTCTTATTTACAAAAATACCTATTTATACATCGCGCTATTACAAAACCATGGCTTCAAACCATGGGCACCCAAAAAACCCTAAACCCTAGATTTAAACCATGGGTTTATTACAAAGAGGGGTTTTGACTTACCCCGACACCCCTAAGACTATTTTGACCCGTAACTCTGCTTACACACAGCCGCGAAGTTACCCAAACTACTAATCCTTAGGGTAGGTGCCCCAACAGGCCCCTAAGACTTACTGGTGGCTCGTCTCGGGACACTCTGCGAGGGCTCTGGTGGGAGAATATTTTGTGTGAGGATCTGGAAGCGACTGGTGAGATTGTGTAATATATCATTAGCGGCTTTCTCCTTTTCCACCAATTCCTGTAATACTGAAGATGAGTCTGTGTCATCCCTTTCCTGCGCAAAAGTGTCATAGGTCTTCAAAAGTTTGAGCTGGCTTTTTGCAGTATTGCTCAATTCTAATGCTTCATCAACCAGGGGCTGTAATGCATTCTCCAACAGCATTACCTTCGTCCAGCAGGACTCGATTTCCTGCTGAAGTTCCTTGCTGCGCTTCACTTTAGCCATCTTCTGCATAGGTGGTAGTGTCTTAATTTCTACTCTGACTGCATCTAATTCATCTTGGCGTGACTTGATGGTTTCCTGGATCTTACCTACATCTGGATGGTCCTGTAGGTTCGCCCAAGCTTCTATGCTGTCTTCCATTAGTTTTGCGACGCTGGCCACATTATCTGATATTTTTGCTGCTGAAGCTTTGATGTCCTACTGGCGCTGTTCTCGGACCTCTGGTGGAGTCTCAGGAGGAATGCGCAGTTGAATTTCTACAATCTGGTGCTGGTGTTCTATCTTCATCCTTTCAACCTCGCTGTGGGAATGCTGGGCATAGTCTCTCAGCTTAGCGATTCTCTGCTCTGGTTCCTCTGCTCCCTGTATGTCAGAGTCAGAGAGACTCCGACATGCCTCATCCAATGCTCGCATCAGCGTAGTTGTCGTATGTTCAGCCTCTTTCTTCTGTTGTGCTATTTCTTCTAGGCGTGCTGCAAAGGTTTTGTTTTGTTTGATGGTGTCTTCCAATTGGGTTTGGGACAATTGGTTTCGGGCATGGATCTCCTTTGTAATCGCGAGCTGGCAGAGGTGTAATTCTGACATAGACATCTTTGTATAATCGAGCCCCGCGGTCATACCCATCTGGGGTCGGGAATCTGTGTCAGGCTGTATCAGAGTTGCGCTTGATACCTATCCTTGGTGATCTTTGGGTGGCCACTGCCTAATATCCTACTGCGTGGGTGCTCTAGTGCTACTTGTCGCAGTACTGTGCGCTGATTTTGCTGCTAGCTCTTTTAGCTCTGATACCCTGTTTGCGATACCTGAGAGCCCGGCAAGATGCAGTTCCGCAAACTCTGACCATTTTTTAGTAAGCACATTCGTAGACTGTTCTAGAGCGTACTCCAGCTCATCCAGCGTTACAGTGGCTTCTTCCTCACTATATTTGTCCTTCGACACTTTTGCCTTTTTGCGGGACTGCGGCTTGGTTACCTCGGCTACTTCTGGTGACTTGCGCTTCGTTGGTGGGTTAGGATCTGATATGTTCTTGACCGACTCCTCATCCTGTTCATCCTGTTCATCCTGTCCGTCATTTCCACCCTGGCCATCGTCATCCATCTGCGAATCACTTAGGTCTTTGATATCTTCCAATGGGCTTTGCTGATGCGCCTGACTGGTACCTGCGCCAATATTGGTAGCTGGGGGAACCAGAATAGAGGGTTTTTTCCCTAGATCTTTCAGCCATTCGGCTGGCCAGTGCTGAAATATCCCCCTGATATCTGGTTCGGTGACTACATATGGTAATTTGAAGCATTACTGTTGTGAATCTGCATGAGCTTGAATAAAAACATGATGCATATCGGCACTAAAGTGTGCGACGCCCTCGTATTGAGAGAACACTTCATTGGTAAGTCGAGGTGTTCGCACAATCTCATAGTGAACACTCATAGCATAGAAGACGAACACAGTGTTCGTCATCTACTGAGCTACCTTATCTGAGGATATCCATAGGGAGGCGTACCGCGCTGCCCCTGGCGTGCCTGGGTTTAATTCTACAAACTGGGCTTCAGTGGATTCTTTCCACCCAACTAATGCAATAAGGATTAAAAGCCAGGAATAATGAAAAGGTCTACCTTTTTCTTGTGCATCACGGGCATCCTTCAGAAATTCCTTCGTAAGATATCTGGCCCAATTATAAGTATACCCGTCAGTGCAGTTCATAGCGATCCAGATAACCGGGGCAGGTACTTCAGTTGGCCTGCATTTTCGTATGAGTTTGCAGGCTAATAGTTCTGCTGCAAAGCGAATGGGCTTCTCCTAAATCGCGGAAGTATGATACCCCCGTTTCCCTTTTTTCAGGCCAAACCGATCTTTCATGGTTTGCGCGAGCTTTGTATCGTCATGTTTGGATGGAAATTCAGTTCTCGGATCAGGTCCTGCCATGGGTAAACTTGTGATCTTATGGATGAGTGTGGCATCAATAGGAATTTGCTGGTCCCCTATCCATAAATAGCCGTCATGCACCAGCGCTAGTAACTGCTTGGCCACTACGGTCACATGTATGCCACGACCGAAATGGGGAATGTCAAGCATCTTGAGTAGGCCAGCTTTGTCCAGGCCCGCAGCCCATGGTTTCACTTCCAGTAGTATGACCTTATGATCCCGGTAATTGACACAGTGCAAGTATTCTGCTGGTTCAAACTATGGAAACTTTCCATGGCCATTGGTGTCATGATCTCTGTATTTAAGCCGATCAATCTTCCCTGCCATACTTCCTATCAACTGCACTCCCTGTGGTAGCGAGGGTGTGGCTAATGTAAATTGCTTTGTCCGACGGGGTAACGTGGCACCTGGGTGAACAGGTGGTAGATATGGTGGCCATGGCAGTGTAATATTCTCCCTTCCCTTGGCCGGAGCCTGTGCAGAACCAGAGGGATCCATAGGATGAGTTGCTGGTGTTTTCCCTGTTTGCCGCGGCCGGTCTTGGTTGCGCTTGGAGCGAACTTCAGTTCTAGACTTTTTCCTGGCAGACCGTGTCTGCATCGGCCGTGGTGGTGCTGGGGGAGTGTCTTCACAGTGAGCTCGGGCAGGGGGCCGATTAGAGCAGTTGATCAGACCCTCTTGCTCGAATTCTCTGACCAAAGCGTCAAACTCGCGTTCGGTTGTCATGGGTTCACTCAGAAATCTTGAAGAAATGCATAATGCAATTTTCCCTAACTTAGGCATCTTCTTATACACGCCATCAATCAAATCGGGCAGGACAATGCATTGAAGGCACCAAATCTTACAGAAATCTTGTCCAACTGTTACCCGATTTCCGATAATCTTCTTAATATAGGTATTTAAGGCAATTAAAGCACTACCGCCGCCAATTTGGCTGCTTCCCAATGGTCGGATTTTGGGCCTCGCTGTGTTTCTGGGCCTCGGCAGAATCATGGCTGAAACTTCGGAACAACAAGCAACCTCGGCACAATAGTGCCCTTCGACTCGACCTGGTAATGCCTACGACAGGACTATTAGGTTTGAGGGACTGGCATCTTGGCTTTGCCGCTTGGTTGGCTATTCAATTCCTGGGTGATCATCATTTGCCTTGTCGTGGAAAGCTATTTCAAAAACAAGAACACTTTTGTTAATATAAAATGTGATCAAAAAGCTATCAACAAGATCATCCCTACTCATAGTGCCGTGTAGTCTAGTTGGTTAGGATACTCAGCTCTCACCTGAGAGACCCGAGTTCAAGTCCCGGCAACGGAACCAATTTGTTGGGAAATAGGGCAGACCTAGGTTTAATCCTTTAGTGTCGCACCAACAAAAGACCCACAGTGTTGGCCCTTTCGGCAACAACCTGCGCACAGGTTGCAGTCTCACCCAAAATAGCTATGGGGTGCCGCAGAATCAGGTTTCTGCAAGCCAAGAGGGGGATTACTGTACCTTAGCCTTTAAATAACCTTATTAGTCAATAATTATAAAGTTTTACCATTCATTCGCATACAACTTCGCAGATAAACAAACAGTCGTGACTTGCTCAACCCACTACAGGGAATTCACAGCGAAGTAAATATTAGCAGTGATCTAACTTATCAGATGTATACAATTATTAATGCATAAAAGACAACAGAAACAAAAACAGCACAAGAAACCACAACACCGGATATAACGTGGTTCACGCCCAGTGTAGGGGCTACGTCCACAAACTGTGTTCTATTCAACTTGCTACAAAACCACAGTTTGATCTGTGCACTCAGCTGCAGATCCCTTCAGTCCTTAAAAAGCCGCGCACAGAACAGCAGGCCCCTGCGCACACAGCTGCAGGTCTTTCCTCAATCTTCTTTACAAAAACCCTCTGCGCACACAGCTGCAGAGGTCGTCCACGCACACAGCTGGGACTTAACCTTTCTTTACAAAATCAACCTTAGCTTCACCTTAATCATTCTTACATCATAAAAACTAACTCTTTCTTATTTACAAAAATACCTATTTATACATTGCGCTATTACAAAACCATGGCTTCAAACCATGGGCACCCAAAAAACCCTAAACCCTGGATTTAAACCATGTGTTTATTACAAAAAGGGGTTTTGACTTACCCCGACACCCCTAAGACTATTTTGACCCGTAACTCCGCTTACAAATAGCCGCGAATTTATCCAAACTACTAATCCTTAGGGTAGGCACCCCAACACCACTACAAACTCATAATGCCCATACCTCGTCCTGAAGGTTGTCTGATGAATGTCTTCATCCTTGATTCTCACCTGATGGTAACCAGACCTCAAGTCAATCTTGGAAAAGACCTTTGCTCCTCTCATTTGATCAAAGAGGTCATCAATCCTAGGCAAAGGATATTTGTTCTCCACAGTAACCTTGTTCAACTATGTGTAATCGATACATAACCTGAGTGTACCATCTTTCTTCTTGACAAACAGAACTGGTGCTCCCCAAGAAGACACACTTGGTCGGATATAATTCTTTTCCAACAACTCTTGTAGTTGCATCTTCAACTCTAACATCTCCGGTGTACTCATCCTGTAGGGTGCCTTGGACACTGGTGCCGCTCCTGGCACAAGTTCAATTGTGAAGTCAATGTATTTCTTTGGAGGAAGCCCTAGAATCTCATCAGGAAACACATCCCTGAATTCCTGTAACACCTGATAGTCCTCCAATCTCGGAGTTTCATCTCTCATTTCCTCCAAAATCTGAGCTGCATACAACTGGAAACCCTTCCTACAGAACTTCTTTAACTGCATTGCTGAAACCTACCGTACTGAAATCACCTTTGGAATACCCTTCACAACTATGGGGTTCCCTTCCTCATTCATGCATTCAAAAGTCTTATTGTAGAAATCAAGGTTCACCCTGTGAGCTTCTAACCAATCCATTCCAATGAGAACATCATAGGAACCAAGCGGTAGAACATTCAGATCTACACAAGTGACCAATCCATTCATGACCAATGGACATTTCTCTACCACTTCACTGACCTTTCTCTTAGTTCCAGTGGCTAGCTGGCTGGACTAAGCAAGACTTCCTATGCTTCACTTTCTTAAAAGAACAAATATCCACTACTCTAGGAGTAATGTAAATGTGCGTTGAACCAGGGTCAATCAAAATAAAATAGAAAGAGATTTCTCAACAATCTTACCTGCTACTTTCAACCATAGCTGACTGGTGATTTGCTTGGTGGTCCTCCAGTGCTGCATAGATCCTAGGAACTGCCCTTGCTACTTGACCCACTGTTTCTACTTATTGAATGTTATAGGATGGTCTTGCACCCTCGTTCTCAAGTGGACAATTCCTGCGCATGTGGGGTACTGCACATTTCCAACATTGAAGTGTCCTTCTATTCTATTGTGGATCTTTAGGATTTTCTCCTGTCACTCCAGCTAGCTTACTTGCAGCTTGAGATGGCTGCTTTTGCTAATTCCTGAAATACGATGGTTTGAAACCTTTCTTCCTTTGGTCAAACTTCTCATTCTTCTTGTCCTTCCATGCCTTATGGTAATCAGGTTTACCTTTTCTTTTCTCATAGCAATACTTAGTCTTCCTTATTGCTTCTTCAATAGTTCTAGGCTCGTAAAACTCAATCCTATCTTTGTAAGACTGAGGTAATCCACTCAAAAAACGCTGGACCTTCACTTTTTCATCTCTGATGTACCGAACATACCTCAACAGCTCCAAAAAATTATTTGCATATTCTTCCATGGTCTGTTGTCCTAATCTCAGCTCATGGAACTCCTTAATCTTGTCATCATAATACCTGCCAGATATGTATTTCTGCTTGAAATACTTCATGAACTACTTCCACTTAAGTCTCCTTTCGCTGATCCTCTTCACTTGCTTGAAGTGTTCCCACCAAATGGATGATCTTCCATTCATATTGAATATGGCAACTCTTGCCTTCATGTTTCCTGAATAATCATGCACTTGAAAGTACTTCTTAATCCCAAGATGCCAAGCTTCAGCCTCTTGTCCAATATTTATCTCACCATCAAATGTAGGAGGTTTAGCTTTCTTGAATTCATCTCGAGTGCGATCCCTATGGTGTCTCTTTCTTTTTCTTTTATGGGAGGATGAACTTGAATCCCCGCTGGATTCTTCAGAATCGGATGACCCACTAGAATTCCTTCTCCTTCTCCTAGTACTGCTCTTACTGCATTTTGTTCTTGCTGTACCTCGTCCAGAGTCTATCTTCTTATGCAACTCTGTCAAACTCTGCAACATTGCAGCATTCAACTGATGCTGCTCTTCCTGGGATTTAATCAAGCTTCTCATAGTGGCTGCAACATTTGATGGTGTCTCTTGGAATATCCTTCCATTATACTCAATGTCATCATTTCTATTACGGACATTTTCTCCCATGGCATCTTCTGCTTGCTCATAGGAATCCCAAGCATCATACCCATCATGGGTTCTCATACTGAACCACCTCTTACTTATCAAACTGCACTACCTGGAATACTACCCTTGAGGGTAGCTATGATTCTGCAAACGTGTTAATAACAACATAATTGTTAGATGCATAACATTTATATAAATCATAATCACTTACCTTCTCTTGGAATAATCATAAAATGATAGTTTGCCCAAACACACAAAATTTTCTTCATCAAAGAATGTTAAAGAATGTCCTCGTTTTTTTTTTTTTTTTGTAAATCATTGTTTTCGCGCAATATGGCGCATTAGATCGCTGCCAATTTCTCTTTTTCGGCCCTGAAATTTCACTAAAAAATAGCTGAAAAATCCTTCTAAAAATAGTTGAAATCGGCTGAGAAATCCCATGGAAAAACTCAGAATTTTCCTTTTCTTCACATCGGAAGTCGGAAGCATTCTTTCTTCCGCAACGGCGGACGTCGGACCAATTTCCCTTCCGATTGGAAAATTTTTACTTGGATATTTCCACGATTTTCTTCCCAGTCGGAAGACTTAGCAGTTTGGACTTCCGCAATGGCGGACGGGAAATCACTTTCTCTTTCGATTTAGCACTTAGAACAACTTGAACTTCGGACGTCGGCAGGCTTCTGACATCGGAAGCCAAATGACTTTGGCTTCCACAACGGTGGCTCGCCAAACCTTAACTTCTTCTGATTGGAACTTACAGAGAACAATTTTAACGTCAGATATCGGCAGCCTTTCACATCAGAATCCAAATGGCTTTGGCTTTTGCAACGATGGACGCTCGGACCCTTCCTTCTTCTGCCACATCGGAAGTTGGAACCTCTAACCTTCTGATGACCCTACTGCCCAACACTTCAACACTTAGCCAAATTTTAAACCTTTCTGTGGCATCGACGGTCAGGTGACTTTCACATCGGATGCGAAATTGCTTCGCCGTCCGCAACGACAGATGGGAAAACATTAAACCTTCCATTACAGCGGAAGTCAGTTCCGCCAATCCTTCCGACGGTTCAAACACTTAGGCGATTTTTGGAAACTTGTTACTGCTCTGCTGAACATAGAAGGTAATTCTACCTTTTGTCACTGCATCTTCTTGGCCTATAGAGGCCCATTGCTGCAACCTAGAGCTCTGATACCATGCTGTCACATCCCCATGCCTCTGACCGGCAAAGAGGACGTGAACCATGACTTAGACCACTCGGGCTAAGAGCCCCATGAACACGTACAGGAATTCAAATTTCATAACAGAATCCTTAAACATACACACATGCACTTTTAGCATGCACAGATGCAATCTTCTATCAGACACAGTGGAAACATCATATATTTAAGCAAACATTCATTTAACATGTTCATCCTTTTCATTAAAAAAAATTACAGTTGCAGAAGTAAAATGCACAAGATCACTTATCTTATGATGAAATCGATCCGTAACCAGCTATGTCGCTGCAACGTTCCACCCAACCATAGGCCAGCGTGCTCACCAATCTCAGCAACGTTGCCACCCCTGAGTTGAGCATGATTCTCCAAGGATTAAGGGAACTAGTAGGCTTACACATAGCCAAGGATATATAAAACACAGCCAAGCCAACATAGTTGGGTTTATCAGGCCATCCAGGAGTTTGGGAAAGGCTAATTGCTAACCTGGTGAGCTCATTACAGAGACAAGAACACCTACACTAGAACTAGCCTGACCTCTAAAACATCCAAACACACCCAACACAAGGAATCAGTCCCTTCTCTGCTACACAGTCCCTCAGGCCCTGCATTCCCTTCCAGTGCTATTCAGGGGTGATGGAGAAGAAGGTCAGCCCTCTAGCTCTGTCTATGTGGTTTCCAGCCACTAGGTTTATCAAGAAAAACTAAGCCCCCATCCCTGCTCCCAATACAATCCAAAGACCAACCATTGCACTCAGGCAACCAATTAGCTGTCACAGCTTAAACAGGGAAAATGATTTCCTGAGTCGTTCTTGGCCCTATTGTGGCCAAAACGACTCTCAAGCAAATTACAACAAATTCCCAAACGCAATAGCAACCCAAGTACAACAGGGGAAAATCAGCAGTCCATCCAAGACAATGAAGCCACAGGGAGACTTACACAGACCATGCAGGAAAAGAAATTAACAGAATTCCGACCTGGGCATGAGTAACAATCAATGCAAAATCCACAGTTCATCTTGTGAGGAAAAGATATAGCTACACCATCCACCAATCCGCAAAAGAAAATCACATGGGTAAAACCCAGGAAATTCCTGCGCACGAGATTGAGCAAGAATCCCACTCCTGCATGAGGATAAGCAACAATTTCCTGCGTGGAGATGAGTAACCTACAGGGAGGACGTGAAAATGGAAGTGCGTGAGCCTTCAGCACAGTCGTGGAGGAAGAGATGTCTTCGTGAGACCAAAAATGCCAAGAGCCGGTGTGAATGAAGAGTGCGTGAAGGCTTCTCCTTGCCCTCTCAAAGTCAATTGCTGAGTGGAGTGTGCGTGGAGGAAAGGACTGACAATCCTGCCACCCCACTCCCAAAGCAATTAACTACCTCAACCACCAGCAGCCTTCCTTAATGAAAGTGGATGGAATAAAATAAGGAAAGGAGACATATGGGTATTTTCCCTCATTGGCCAAAATTGACAATTTCCCCACCCTTATCCTTGTGAAAATCATGCCCCTTTCGATTTAGTTGCTGCGATTGTAGCTTGTCGGGTTAATTTAATTAATTATAGATGCATATTTACATGATGACCAACATAATATATGCCGCATGCCCCGATATATCATCGGTGACAAATTTAAATCCAAAACATAACATAATCTATCAATGTTGGGGCCTTGGCCTTTAGCTCCGCACCATGATCATTTACAATATATACACATCATATACATCTATTGCAACGGGGTCAAAACCAGGACATTACACAATCTTTAACTCTGCCTTTGTTTTCCTATCTCTGAAAATGTAGAATTTCTGTTGGTTTTGGCAGAGTCTTCAGCAAAGAAAAGGGTTTTAAGTTTTACCTCCTCTGTCTTCACTTCTTCCTGCACAATTTCTACAGCAATTGGTGTCTTTTCCGTTCCTGTAACCCATGACCTCTTCTTACTGCAAACTATCACCCACAACAGTCGATTTTGCAGAGAAGAACAATTGAATTCAGTCCCAGGAAAAATGACCAGTTCGTGGTCTCCAATTTCACCAATTCATAATGCAGGAATCAAGCACATTTATATGATGTCGTGGGGCATATAACCACATTTTTCTTCATCATTTCATGAATGTGCCACTTCATTCAATTACTCTTTCAGAAAAAAATGAAAGGTAAGGTTTTACCACGTTTTGATTTCTTTGCATGCCCCAAGCTATAATATTTGTTTTAATTTCCTTGTATGCCCAACGTCTATTGAACAAGCTGTAATAAAGGGGTTTTTTTTTCTTAAAATAAACTCCTTTTCCTTTAAAAGATGCACTAAAGATATATATGACCATTGTTTTCTTGCTTAAATTCTATATGTTACCTAATGCATGATGCACTAAATACATATAAAAGAAACTTTTGAAATTCCATTTTCTCAAAATATTTCATTTTTTTTTTTTGCTGAGAAGGAGACCCTGTTTGTCTTTCTGCCAAGAAGAAAACCTTTCCTGTAGAATGCAGTATATGTCCTGTAGAATGCAATATAGATTTTGGCCATTTAAAATTTGCTCTTAGATTTGATTTTTACCACCATCTTGACCCCTAGGGTAGGATAGTGGAAAGTAAATGGAATGCTGGCAGAGACTAATGGAAGGTAAACAGAGTGCTGGCAGAGACTATCAGGATAATGAAAAAAAAAGGCAGTTAAGATTTACAATAGTTGGTAAATATGTCATCACTTAGAAACAAATAATCCTGAAACTTTTAAAACACAAAACCTGAAAAATTCTTACAGACTTTGCTTGATATGCTTGATATCCCTGTATGATGAGTTTGCTGCCTGATGTAACTGGTTTGATTTTTATTTCTGATTCATTTATGTCCTTCTGATGTCTTCTTTCTACCATCTCAGATTCCTTCAGCTTTACTGAAAGTTAGGTCCTTCTGTAAATTTCTTCTGCCCTACTAGAAGTTAGGTCCCTCTGCATTGTTAAAAATCATTGTATTGCTGGAAATCAGGTCCCTTCTGCATATGGAAAAGCCTTGGAGGGTTCCAAGGAAGCATAAAAATGCTTATCCCCTCATAGGCCTATTTATTGACTTTTCCTCAAGTCAAACAAGATCTTCATTATTGGAAATAAAACTATGTAAAAGACATGAAATTTGAAAAAGATATTTTTGTGAATTTTCAATGGCCAGGCACACCTGGTTTTCCATAGAAAATTCAAGTTTATATTGTGCCAGTGACCTGGTTTTCACAACTAAAATTCCTTTTTTTCTTGTGTTTATATTTTTTTTTATATTTTGTTCTTGTTTTCTGTTTTTTTTTCTCTTTTTGTTTTATTTGCTTGCTATATCAGATCAACTAAGAAGCAGGTGAAGGAGAAACAATGATGTGTCTATCCAGCACTTGCATTTCCTATTGCTGTGAAATCTGCTGTATGAAATCTGCCTTGTTGATAGGCTTGTTATAGAGCTTGATCCGATGGCCATTGACCACAAATGTATGTGCTTCATCATCGATGGTTTGAAGTTTGACTGAGCCATTGTCATATACTTCAACAATCTCATATGGACCAAGCCAGTGAGTTGTAAATTTGGCTTTGAAGTCTTTGAACTTGGAGTC
This sequence comes from Pseudotsuga menziesii, assembly GCA_001517045.1. Lineage (NCBI taxonomy): Eukaryota > Viridiplantae > Streptophyta > Pinopsida > Pinales > Pinaceae > Pseudotsuga > Pseudotsuga menziesii. Next base: position 708,901 of record LPNX010589189.1, on the reverse strand, counting down.
AAACAATAGTGCCTATTCACTGATGTGAAATTTCTTCTTTTTGATAAAATTGTCATGCCATTGAGCTCATTGCTGCTGGATCAGAATATTGTGTTCTATGGAATCCTGTCTCATCTCATCTAGTTGATTCAACTGAAGTATTCTTTCTTGCTGAGCCTCAGAAAGATCCATGCCCAAATCTGCTACTAACTTGAAGGTATGAATTTGAAACTCTATACGTAGGAGGACTTGCTTACCGTACACAAGATGATAAGGAGAAAATTCAGTACTGTTTTTCCAAGTGATCCGGTATGCCCATAAGGCTTCAGTAAGCTTGGATGACCAATCCTTCCTATGCATCTCAATAGTTTTGGTGATGATTCCTTCCAGGTTCTTGTTTATAGATTCCACTTGGCCATTAGCCTGTGGATGATAAGGAGTAGATTTTATGTGTTTTATCTTGTACTTTTCTGCAATCTCCTCCACTAGTTTGGAGGTAAATTGGGCACCTTGATCAGTTACAATCTCCCTAGGCACCCCAAAATGGACAAATATCTCCTCAAACAGAAAGTTTACCACAGTCTGCTCTGTGGCTCTTGGTAAAGGTTTTGCCTCTACCCACTTAGTAACATAATCTGTACAGACCAGAATGTACTTCTTCCCTTGTGATGGTGGATGAATTGGACCATTGAAGTCAAGGGCCCACTTTTCAAATTGTTCAATGAGGATTTGTGGTTGGAGTGGCATTTCATCAGAACGGACTGGCCGTCCCATCCATTGACAAGTATCACAGTTTCTAACATACCTCTTAGCATCTTTGCAAATAGAAGGCCAATAATATCCCAAATTGAGTATCTTGTATGCGGTTCTTTTATCTGCAAAATGGCCACCACATAGTTCATCATGAAATGCCTTTAAAATATCTAAAATTTCATCCTGTCATACACATCTCCTTATAATTAGGTCATATCCTGAGTAAAAAAGATCACCATTAACCCATATATGCCTAGCACTTTTTTTAATAATATTTTTCTTTTCTTTAGATGTCATAGATGGTGGTAACTGTCCTAACGATAAGTAGTTAGCAATGTCAGCATACCAAGGAGTGATAACAGAAATTGCAAATAACTGTTCATCAAGAAAACTATCTGAAACAGGAACAATCTCACCAGTATTGTGTAAACGAGACAGGAAGTCTGCCACTTGATTTTCTCATCCAGGTCGATCTAAAATAGTGATATTAAATTCCTACATTAACAACAACCATCTAGTAATCCGACCATTAGTGATAGACTTATTCATTAAATATCGTAAAGCTGAATGATCTGTATGAACAAAAATTTCATATCCAGTTATGTAATGATGGAATTTGTTTATAGCATGAACCACCACCAACATTTCCTTTTCAGTGACTGTATAGTTCAAGTCTGCAGGTGTCAGATTTTTACTAATAAAGTATATGGCATAAGTCAAAGTATGTTCTTTTTGGCCCAATGAGTCCCCTATTGCAGTAGCAGAGGCATCAGTGGAAATATGGAAGGGCAATGTCGAATTTGGTCCCCCTAAAATGTGAGCAGTTGAGAGCTTCTCTTTAAGTGTCTGAAATGCAAATTGACAATCAGTATCCAAATTAAAAGGCACATCCTTTGAAAGCAATTTAAACAATGGCAGAGCTATCTTACTGAAATTTGCATTAAATATACGATAATAGCCTGCATACCTTAAAAAGCTTCTTACATCTATTTGAGTTGCTAGTTCAGATAAATTTTCAATGATTTGAATTTTTCGAGGATCTACTTTTATTCCAGATGCAGAAATGTGATGTCCTAAAACTATCCCTTCATTCATCATCATAAAACACTTTTCGTTACTGAGGGAAAGATTTGAGTCAACACACCTTTGTAAAAATTTCTCCAGGTTTTCCAAGGAATCCTCAAAGGTACTTCCATACAGAGAAAAATCATCCATGTAAATTTCAACACACTCATTAATCAGATCTGCAAAGATGGCCAAGACTGCCCTCTGAGAGGTAGCTGGGGCATTGCATAAGCCGAAAGGTAAAACCTTGTAGGCATAGGTGCCCCAGGGACATGTAAAGGTGGTTTTGTACTGGTCTTCTGTTGCAATACTAATTTGATTATACCCACTGAAACCATCTAAAAATGAAAAGTATTCTTTTCCAGCTAGGGTATCCAACACTTGATCAATGAAAGGAAATGGAAAATAGACTTTTAATGTTGCCTTATTCAACTCCCTGTAATATACACATATGCGCCATTTACCATTTTTATTTGGCACAACAACCAAGGGGGAGAACCACCGGCTGTCGGAAATGGGGTAGATAAATCCTACTTTTAACAACTTCTGCAGCTCTTCCTTGACTATTTCTTTTAGTATAGGGTTTATTCTGTGTTGCAGTTGTCTAAGAGGTCGTATTTTATCATCTGTGTAAATGTGGTGAGTGCATGTCTCATGATGAATACCTAGCATATCAGTGTACTCCCAGGCAAATGCATGGGAATGTTTATTTAGCAAGGTAATCAATTGGTCTTCCTGTGATGTAGTAAGATGTGCACTTATATTCAATTGTTTTCCTAGACTGATTTCAACTATTTTACTCTGAATATCTGTAATTGAATGCACATTAAAAATATCATGAAGTGCCAATGCTAGAGAATGTACTGTGCAATTTTCCTGAAAATTATAACCTAAAACTTGATCTGCTACAGCATATTGCATGTCTCTTAATTCTTTAGAAATATCAGGTTCAACAATGAAATAATCTAACAAATCTTCGTTGTTTGCTTCCTGAAAATCAAAGAACTAGTTGATACTCAGGACAGGCTGAATCACTTCTTCTTCTTGTTCCTTAGTCTCATTGATCCATGACAGCTGATCTAATGTAGAAGGTCTTTTGGCAGAAGGGTAAAGTGCAATTTGTTTTCTTTCTATCCCATGTGAAATGAGCATACTACCTGACCTATACCCTATGAAGGCATTTGCTGTTGCCAACCATGGTCTGCCAAGAATCAATGGGTGACCTCCTAGGTTAGACTTTGGCTGTAGCACTATGAAATCAACAGGATACTCCTAGGAGTCTAAAGAAACAATGATATCTTCTAAGACCCCTTTAGGTGTAATTTTAGACCTATAAGCTAATTCCAAAACTATTGTGGTTGGTCTGAGATTTGTCAAATGAAGGTATTCCATTGTCTCTAGTGTCATAACATTAATGGAAGCACCTAGATCAATCAACGTTTTTGGAATTGGAAAATTATTAATAGTGATTGTAACCATTGGGATTCTAGGATCTACATAGTTTTCAATGAAAACAGTGTTAGACATTAATCCTGTTCGATTTCCTACCACATGAATTTTTTATGGATCCTTCCTTCTTTTATTAATGCATAACTCCTTAACTGCTTTAGTGTAAATTGGAATATCCTTTATAGCCTGCAGTAGAGGAATTTTGACATATACATTTGTTAACTCATTCAAAACATCAAAATCAGGTAGGAAAAGTGAAGGTTTTTCTTTGACCAACCTCTCTGGGAACGGAGGTGTATAAGATACTAATGTTTTCCCTTTTTTACTATGATTTTCTGACTGAGATTTTTCTGTATTTAATTTTTTTGGATTTTTCTCATTTTCTGTTTGTTCTTCTAAGATAATAGGAGATTCTTTTTGTAAGGTTTTCCTATATCTTAAATTGATATTTTGCAGTAGAAGGATTGAGTAGGGAAGTGCCATTCCATCATCAACATTATACATGGGTCTGTCTGTTTTATTATTTGGATTTGGAATTGGCTGAGATGGCAATTGTGTAGGCCGAGGTGGAGGCTGATTGGAAGTCAATTGAAGCTGTTGAGGTGGTGGACCCAATTGAGGAGCCATGTTATTGGGTTGTTGAAAAGATGGGACTTGGAAAGATGGGGCTTGGACTTGAGTCTGCTAGTATTGGGGATAGGTAGAAGGTTGCTGATAGGGATGCAAATAGGCTTGCTGATATTTTTGGTTACCATGGGCATAACCTCTCCAATTTGGAGTAGATTGGGATAATGGAGGAGACCAATTTTTCCAGGGTATGGGTGCACTCCATGAATTCTGAATAGGAGTTTGATAATTTGTATGAAATTGTTGCATACCTGAAAATCGTGGCTGCTAAGGTCTTCGTTGTCCCATAAAGTAGAGAGACTCCATGCTTTGATTATCCTCCATTCGAGCTGCCTGCAATTCTTTAAATCTAGGGCAGTCATCAGTTTTGTGATTAAAAGTACATAAATCACAAATTTCAACAGCATTTAAAGGACATTCTTTGAGTGGGTGTTTCTTTCTACATTTAGGACAAAAGATAGCCAAGGATTGATCTTTCTGGTCCTGTTGTTCTTTTCTTTTCTTGGTTTTTGCTACTTCGACCTGTGTGCCTAATGTGCTCAATAAATCAGTCTTGAAATCTTCTAGCAGATTTCCAAGCTCAGCTCTAGAGATACCACGGTTTGCAGACTTATTTACTTTGGTAGTGATGTCCCTTTTTCCAGTCCTAGCCTTCCCTCTTGAATATTTCTGACATAAATCTTGTATCTCATCAAAGGGAAGGTGAGAGATGTCACCTTTTCCCATAACATTCAAAATATCTAATCACTCTTCTCTTATTCCTTTCAGAAATATTGTTCTAATCATCTCTGGTGTCAAAGAATTGTATTTAGATTTCTGTAGGTTATATGAAAATATTTCCAAATACTCCTCCAAGCTCTCATCTTCCTGTTGAGTCATTCCAAAAATCTCATCTTTTAGATCCTTTGATCTGCAATATGCCTGATATTTTCGAAGAAAGATCTTCCTCATCTCATCCCAGCTAGTAATAGAATGCTCTCCTAATCCCATGAACCATTTCAAGGCAGCAGCTTTAAGGGTAGCAGGGAAAAGACGAAGCTTATGGGTGTCATTAGTGTATCCATAAGTTCGACATAAGATATCAAACTCGAATAGGAAGGAGTCAGGATCTTCGGAAGTCATGCCATAGAAGTTTGGTAAAACAGAAGGTGGAATGTTCTTCATTTTTACCTCTTCCCCTAAGATGATACTAGTGTCCAAAATGGAAAATTTGAAGGTGGCTTCCTAATCTTCTTCTATCTTTTCATCTCTCTCATGTCTCCTTTCTTCTTCCCTTTCATGTCTCCTCTCTTCTTCTCTCATCTCTTGTCTTTGTTTGTTTTCTATTTCTAACATTCTCTCATACTCCCTTCTCTGTTCTGCAGTTGGCCCTTTTGATGTTTCTTCCTCAGCCATTTTAAAAGTGCCCACTGTCGTAATGAATCCTTTTGGAAAAGAAGGTACTGTTACTTCTGTTTTTGGGGGGGTTTTGATAAATCTTCCTTTCTCGTCTCTTTGTCTTGACATAAAACTAAATCTACTCTATATTTTTGTTGAAATTTTTGTTTTTATCAGAGAACTAAAGTTCCTAAGCCTGTTTCTATAATGCCTCCCTGGCAATGGCGCCAAATGTTGGGCTTTGATCTACTGATGCAAATCAAACCTTCAGTTTATGTCAATCTGGGTTGGTAGACTTAGAGGCATATCCAAGTATCAGGACTCAAAGCTAGGATTTCTTGGTATTCTAGTCATCTGTGAAATAAACCTACTGAAAAATTAAAAAATACTGTGACTTGAAGATACAAAAATCCCTTTACAGGGATAGCTTCATTTTTTTTTTCAATTACACAGCAGTATATATATGAAAGAAATCTATTTGTGAAAGCACTGAGATAATAAAAACAATTAAACAACAACCCTAACCCTAAGATATAGACTACAAGGCTCTGCCTAATATCCCAGCACTGAATAAAACAACCAATCATCAATTTCCCTTACAGGAAAGCATTCATGATGTATATTTGTTCTAAACACTTCATCATTAAATAAGCAGCAATGTATAGCATGATGAAATCATGGTCTGAACCATCCCTTCATTATTTAACCAAAAAAAGAACAGAGCTCATAAAAAATGCAAGTGATGTGCAGCACAATGGGATCGTAGTCTAAGCTATTCCCTCAATATTCAACCAATAAGATAACAGAGCTTTTTATAAAACTGATTGGAAACTAGTTTAACTCGTTCTACAATAACAAAATTGAATCCTACAGAAGCTAAAACATACCACTGGCACAATTTAAACCGTTTGCATCAAATCAAATCGCTGCAATAATCCAAATCGCATTCACCGGCAATAAAAGAATGTGCAAACTCAACAATGGGGGCCCTCCAATGCCTCGTTCACACACACAGTTGAAGAATTACAGAACTTAAACTTTGAATGTATTCACCATCAAATCGATTACACAGTAATGAAACCACGTAGTTCAGAGACGATATGCATTCTTCCCCAAAATCGTGATGTCTTTCTTCATTGTTTTGTAAAGTACTTATACAAATTTGAAAGAAAACTAGAAATGCTATAATCCTGGAAACTAATTAATGAACATAGCCATCGAGATCCTCTATCAGATCCGTGAGAGTTAACAAAATCAAAACTGCCCTTCTTTTGTGCCGAGTGGTAGCACAGGTGGTCACCTTTGACTGTGGTTGACTTGAAACCTGTGCGAGCCACATCATCTATCCATTGGAAGTTCATCCATCCTTGGACACTGAGGATATTTTCTCCATCTTCCAGTTCACGCCTAGCTGGCCTGCAAATTCTCAATCTTGGAGACATTACGGGAAGTTAGGACATCCTGTAATCTGAATAAAATTCTTAGTTTAAATGCTTTAAAAATCTCAAAACTCAGTTTATTAAAAAGCAATGACATTTATACCTCTTAACCAAAGTTTATGGGTGAACTTTAAAGCTTTAAAAATCAGTATGAATATTTTATGAAGGGAAATGGAAGATATCTAGGTGACAAAAAGTGGTCAAAATGGTTTCCAATAGATAACACTTGTAAACAGGACATTGGCTCCTTGGCCTAATTCAACACGGATTCAACATTCATCAATGGGAACCTATTTTATGGCTAATACCTCTAACATCAAGCATTAAGGGAAACACTTTTCTACAATGGGTGCATTTTTATAACCTTTTGTAGGGATGCAATCCACAGAAAAAGGGCCCATAATATTAATAACAATGAGTTCATTCAATTTAAGGTGCTATAGGTCCACTATGTAGATATTGTTGAATAAATCTAATGGGGCGTCAATAAACAAGGTCCATGAGGTAGGTAGGAGGTTTCTAGGGTTAGAGTTCTCTTGTGATTTATAAACAAGGATGGAGTACTCCTACTGAAGCATGGGTGCATAGATATTGTAAATGGATTTTAGTTGATAGGAGGTTTTCCCCTACAAGAGGAAAGTGAATAGGAGTTGATTACATCCATAAAAGGATCAATTGTAACTTGTTACCCTAGCTCAAGTGTTTGAAATTAATAAGAATGGAGAGTTTATGATCTTATTGTCTGTGCATTATATTTTTATATATAAGGTATAGTTCTACAATGTCAAGGTTCGGAAGATAGGAACTTGATTGCTTTCAAAATATATCGAGAGATTTGGAGTTGTGAAATATGATTAAGCAAGTGTATGCGCAGGAAACATAGTAGTTTTGACCAATTTCGAGCAAGCAGGTCTCAATTTAGGGTTCACATTAGTTGATATCAGGATGTTTGGATGATACAAATATGTTTTTTCATTATTTTAAACAAAAAGAGGATTTTTATAAAAACTTTATGCTTTAAACGTCCATTGGTAATTTCATCATTAGTTAGGATAAAATCAAAGATATTTTATTACTCATTGTCAAAGTCATTTTTACCTTCAATGAATGTGATGTTGATTTCATTGATACCAAGAAAGGTATTGATGACAGTATGTAATAAAGTATCAAAATATAACTGATACTTTTTTTTGAATTGTTGGATAAGGAAAATTTGTTTTGGACATTGTGCAATATGGTTAGTGGTAAGGAATCTTTAATGGATTTCATCGCAAATTCCATTGAATTTCTTATAAGTGGTGTTGCTCTTCTGCATATACCAAGAAGTTACATAGGTTCATGAATATAGAAGTTTCAAATCATAAATCTATTGCCTAAATAGAGCATGGAGATTTTTCTACAAGTTTGGGAGAGGGAAAAGGAAAAGTAGGATTATCATTCACAGATTAAGTTGATAATATCTAAAGGAACTATTGACAAGAAGAATATCTCAATGAGTATTCACATGAGTATTGGATATTTTTGAATGAGATGCACCATCAACTGAAGTAGCTCATGCAATTAATGTTTTGTTTTGCAATTTAAGTTACTATTCCAATTATTGTTTGCTTTGAATATATTTTGGTCTCAGTCTCTATGTGTTGACATAGTTCTGTCGATAGGGGTTCACTCCAAATATATGTCGATGCCCATCGACCCACGATCCCTAAATATCATCTCGGACATGTTTTTCCCTATCTAGAAACACGTGTGAAGTAGATGCAGTCTCAAAAAAGATGTATGATGAAGGACTACAAGAAAAACATATCCGCAGAAGGAAGAGGACTTTGACACTTTCTATTACCCTATCTTAGTTTCATTAAGTTATCCATGGTTCAAGCGCATTATTCATAAGACCTACTTATCATCTTTCATAATAGACTCAGGCATTACAACAACATAATTCAGGTTCATTTAACTTAACGAAGACATCAAGATATGTTAACACAATGAACACAGAAAGACTTTGCATCATTAAGATTTAAGCATGTAAATTCATAGATCGCACCATCAATAAGTTTGCACATTTAAAACAAATTTAAAAAAACTAAATTTAAACATAGGTTTTGTGCAAAAAAGAGTAAACTGAAGGAAAGTTTCCAAATTACGGTATAGTTTGGGAGATTTAGAGTATTCTTCATAATACATTTTGTCATATATAATAGCTTTACAAAGTACATCCCAAATTGAACTAGTTAGTTGATTATTATGCAATGCTATTTAAATACAATTATGTTATAATATAGATCACAACTTACTAATAAATATGCCACTTTTCATGCATTTCCTAATTTCTTACATTCAAAAGATCAAATTGGACTAGTATTTTTCAAATTTAGCATAAATGTTTGGATTCTACCTAGCTGTTAAAACTAATTATACATAATTCAATTTAAAATAAAAAAATTTAGACCTTAAAAATAAAAGCTTTAAAACATTAATGAAAAATCCATATCTTTTAGAAGCCTAAAGAATATAATATGCATCACTGTACTTAATAACTTGTAACACTCGAACATCAAATTCCAACTTAGCCATGAAAGTTTCACTTATAACATGGTGTTGAAACAAAATTTTGGCTTATAGCATCATGTTTAAACAAATGGTTAGTGATTCAATGTGAAGAGGGTTGGTTTTAAACCTTCAAAATAGTAAGATATGCATTCAAATCCATCTTTACTATGCTTAAAAAAGGATTTGCAAATTCCATGTGAATGCTTCGCATATATTTTTAAAATACTATTTAATTGGTTATAATCATATATGCAGATATTTTAAAGCCACTCAAACTTGAGGATTTATCATATGGAAAATACCAAATGGCTTAAGATCTATAAACATACACGGACATTTAGAAAATTTCAGTCTCCTTAAAAGATGATTTCCAACACAGTTGAAGCATAACATAATTAAATATAATTTATAGTTCAAAAAAGAAAACAGACAACGAAATTTAGATTATTGAGGTTAACCAAGATGCAACATGTTTCTTAATTAGAAAATGAAAAATATGATGGCTTCCAAATATACATCAAATAGAGAAATTGCAACAACCACTGAATCTATTTTAGTGTTTTTTATTGTTATTGAGGGGCATCCATATGGAGAATTTGAAATCTGCATAGCATAGTTTGATTTAAATTTTACATATATGTCTTGTAACCCAACCATTTCATAAGTTTCCGAGTTACTTCTAGAGCACTTCTCTAGGCTAAGAGACTTACAAAACTATACCATAAAGCTTATTTCCTCTTAAGCTAAGGATATACAATTTTGTAACTAGTAAAAATGCCTTATTGTTGAAGAGATTGTTCTACTATATCAACCATTTAATTCAAACAAACAACATACAACAATTTATCTATTTTCCAAGTATTACTGGAAAAATAAAATCTGAGAATTAAGCTTTCTAATCCTTTCCAACTAATAATCCAGTAAAGCACGTAAGAATGATCATCTTAGCCAGGACAAATCAGAAGCCACGATGCGTTGAAACGGGAGCAAGAGTCGACGTTTACCTTCAAATGCTCCGAGATAAGCACTTGCTTTAGAATCGTCCCATGGTTTTCCAATAGGAAGCCTACCAATAAAATCCGTGAACCGTAGGAAACCAGGCGATGACACAAATTAGGTATATCTGGCATCGAAGCAAAAAGGGCATTTTAGTTCTGCAGATTAACACCAACAATGCCTTGTACCCTGGTAATGTCCGACACCCCCAATAGAACTTGGCCTCACAATATAAGTAACAACCATCACTGAAAAGCATTGTCCATGGAGCTACGTGGAGATTCTCAGAAATATATGTTTCCGTACTCCATGACTTCTTAACGATTCAACCGAGCTCAGTCCAAAAAGGATTTAAGTAGCCACCCATGCACATATGGGGTAACATTTTGTAACATTTAGTAGTTAATGGAGGTTAGGTGTCATCAATCTGGTTGGCCAGGGCAGACGGGAATTGGACCCAGGTTTATGACGGAGCTTGTTGGACTGCTTCAATATGGTGGCAAACACTTGTAAACGTGACGTCGTGGTTACCTAGGGCAGAGGGGAATCAGACCCACGCTTAAGATGGAGCTTTTTGGACTGCTTCAACATGGTGGCTAACAGTTGTAAATAGGAGTTTGGATCCTTGACCAAATTCAACATGGATTCAAAATTATTCAATGGGACCGTGTTTAATGGCTAATATCACTAACATCAAGCATTGAGGGAAACACTTTTCTATAATAGGTGCATTGTTATAACTGTTTGTAGGGATGCAATGCACAAAAAAAGGGCACATAATATTAATAACAATGAGCTCATTCAATGTAAGGTGCTATAGGTCCACTATGTTTGTAGATATGGTCAAATAAATGTAATGGGATGTCAATAAAGAAGGTCCATGAGGTAAGTAGGAGGTTTTTACGGCTAGATTTCTCTTGTGATTTATAAACAAGGATGGAGTACTCCTACTGAAGCATCGGTGGATAGATATTGTAAATGGATTTTAGCTTATAGCAAGTTTCCCCCTGCAAGAGGAAAGTGAATAGGAGTGGATTACATCCATAAATAATGGATTGTAAGTTATTACTCTAACTCAAGGATTTGAAATTAATAAGCATGGAGAGTTTATGATCTTATAGTGTGTGCATTATATTTTTAGATATAAGGTATAGTTCTACAATGTCAAGGTTAGGAAGATAGGAACTTGAAGGCTTTTAAAATATATCGAGAGATTTGGAGTTGTGAAATATGATCAAGCAAGCATATGCAAAGGAAACATAGTAGTTTTGACCAATATCGAGCAAGTGAGTCCCAATTTAGGGTTCGGATTAGTTGATATAAGGATGTTTGGATGATAAAAATATGTTTTTTCATTATTTTAAACAAAAAGAGGATTTTTAGAAAATATTTATACTATAAACGCCCATTGATAATTTCAGCAATAGTTAGGATAAAATCAAAGATATTTTATTGCTCATTGTCAAAGTCATTTTTACCTTCAAGTAATGTGATGTGTATTTCATTGATAGCAAGAAAGGTATCAATGAAACTATCTAATAATGTATCAAAATATAACTAATACTTTTTGTTTGAATTGTTGGATAAGGAAAAGTTATTTTCGACATTGTGCAATATGACTAGTGGTAAGGAATGTTGAATGGGATCTTCTGCATATACCATGAAGTTACATAGGTTCATGAATCTAGAACTTTAAACTCATATATCTACTGCCTAAGTAGAGCATGGAGGTTTTGTTGCAAGTTTGGGAGAGGGAAAAGAAAAAGTTGCATTATCATTCACACATTAAGTCGATAATATCTAAAGGATGTGTTGACATGAAAAATATCTCAATGCGTATTAACATGAGTATTGGATATTTTTGAATGAGGTGCACCATCAACTAAAGTAGCTCTTGAATTAATGTTTTGTTTTGCAATTTAAGTTACTATTACAGTTAATGTTTGCTTTGAATATATTTTGGTCTCAGTCTTTGTGTGTTGACACAATTTTGCTGATAATGGTTCATTCCATAGATATGTTGACACCCATTGACCCAAGCCCCCTAAAAGTTTGGCTCATAGCATGGTGTTGAAACAAATAGTCAGTAATTCAATGTGAAGAGGATTAGGTTTTAAACCTTCAAAATAGTGAGAGATGCATTCAACTCCATCTTTATTATGCTTAAAAAAGGAGTTGAAAATTCCATGTGAATGGTTTTCATATCTTTTTAAAAGCCTATTTAATAGGTTATAATCATGTGTGCAGATTTTTTAAAGCCATTCAAACTTCAGGATCTATCATATGGACAATAGCAAATGGCTGAAGATCTATAAACATACACCAACATTTAGAAAAGTTCAATCTCCTTAAAAGACGATTTCTAACACACTGGAAAGATAACATAATTACATATAATTTATAGTTCAAAAAAGGAAACACACTTCAGAATTTAGATTATTGAGGTTAATCAAGATGCAAAATATTTCTTAATTAGTGAATGAAAAATATGATTGCCTCAAAAATATATCAAATAGAGCAATTGCAACAATCAAGGAATCTATTTTGGTGTTTTTCATTGTTATTGAAGGTCATCCATATGTACAAATTGAACACTGCATAACATACTTTGATTTAACGATTACATATATGTCTTGTAACCCAACCGTTTCATAAATTTCAGATTTACTACCAGAGCACTTATGTAGACTAAGAGACTTACAAAACTATACCATATAGCTTATTTCCTATTAAACTAAGGATATACAATTTTGTAACTAGTAAAAATGCCTTACTGCTGAAGACATTATTCTACTATATCAGCCATTTAATTCAAACAAACAACATACCACATTTTATCTATTTTCAAAGTATAACTGGAAAAACAAAATCTACCACCTATCATATAAAGTCTTTTGGAAAGTTCCTTTAAAAATCACAAAGTTATTACCCAATTCCTCTGAATAAAGAAGACTTTCCTTCTTCTGAGCAGTTGTGAAAGAGAACCCCCTTCTTCCTTTAATTACATCTAAACATGATTCTTCCTTAACTCCCTGTAAACATCAGAAATGTAAACATCAGAAATGAGATTTCAGCTTTCTAATCCTTTTGAACTAATAATCCAGTAAAGCAACTTATATTTCACCCATCACCCAGTAAATAATTAGTTTTAAATCCCATACTTTAAATAACAAAATATTACAAGGTTTGAAGTTTGGAATAAATTTGAATAAAAATAACAGAGATAAGACATAAATCAGCTTTATAATCCTTTCCAACTAATAATCCAGTAAAGCAACCTATGTTTCACCCATCGGCCAGTAAATAATTAGTTTTAAATCCCATACTTTAAATGAGAAAATATCACACGGTTTGAAGTTTGGAATAAATTTGAATAAAAATAACATAGATATGACATAAATCAATTAACAGCCATGCCTATTGAATAAATCAATTAGCATAATTATTAGACATGCCTATTGAATCTTGTAATAACCCTGTTTATTTAACAAATTATGAATCTTTAGAAAGTCATATCTGGTTAAATAAGTATAAATTCGATTTCAAATTATTTAAAATCACCATTTTAAAAAAATAGTGATTAGAAGAGAAAAAACTTATTTTCATTGTTTTCTTGGAAGTGTGGAGGACCAGGAATAGGGTCAATTTTGCTTTGTAGAAACTGTGGATTGAAGCCATTGTCATGAGGAAGTTGTTCAGTAAATCAGCATGTCGACAGAATGCTCTCCTAAGGTAAAGTTGTTCCTGCTTCGTAGAAACTGTGGATTGAAGCCATTGTCGTGAGGAAGTTGTTCAGTGAATCAGCATGTCGACAAAATGCTCTCCTAAGGTAAAGTCGTTCCTTACTCTTTCATTTGATTATCTTGTTGGTTTCTTAGAGGGAGCTGCATTGAAGGGTTTTTGTGGAGCAGGTTTGTTTATTAAGTTGGGAAACAATAGTACTCTAAAGGTTGCTTGAAGCCTTAGTTGGATCCAATACTAAGGCAGAATTGGTGACTTTACGGGATTACTCTATCTAGCCAGAAGTTGGGGCCTGACTGCTTTGCAAGTCCTCGGAGACTCTCAAGTAGTGGTTAACTGGGCCTCCGATAATGCACAACTTCGTTTTATGGTGTTGCATCATTGGCTGGAAAATCCAAAGATTCTTATGGAACACTTCTCATTCCAGCACATTTGCAGAATTTATAATGCCTAGCTGATAATCTTTCACAGAACAGATTTATGTCCACTTGACCGTTTCATTTCTTATAATGTCTTCTTTAAAGGGAAGATCCTAGCTGAAAGTTTTTTAAAGATGGTTCTTGTGAAGCTCTTATGCATGTGATTCGGGTGAGGATAGTTACACTCTTTCTTAAAAGCAAGTCTTTTAGGTGTGAAGATTCGGCAGCTATTTACATCCCTGTCCAACTGACCATAACCGGCCTTTGACAATGCTTGCTTATAGAGACGGATCAGACTTCTCTTTTCTTTTCATTGAAACGGTATGGGCGTTTTTAACCGGTTTGTGTTTTGCTTTATGCAAGGTAGCTGTATTCTCTGATTCGTATTGCAATTTACCTGTTAACTGTCATAGGATTGTGATATTTTGAACTTGGCTGACTGAAGCGTCGGTTACAGACTTTTTGAAACATTATTTTGATAGCTTGGTGAAGGCTAAAGACAGGGTCCATGGTTTTTTATAATAAAAAACTATATTTTGCCCCTGAAAAATAAATATAAAAATGAACCTCATAGACAGTCTGTTCAATTGCACAGACTCTGTATCTCTGTATCTGAAAGGGTAGCGATTCGCAAGCCGAAAATTAGAAACAATCTAATTTTACATGCCCTTTCTTTATGTTACGAATTTTGGACCTTAAAATGTCATAAAATGAAAATTGGAATGAAAATGTCAAGATTATGTCTAAAAAAAATATAAAAATAAACCTCAAAGACAGTGTGTCGAATTGCAGAGTCTATATCCGAAAGGGTAGCGATTCACAAGCTGAAAATTGGAAACAATCTAATTCTACATGTCCTTTCGTTATGTTGCCAATTTTGGACCTTAAAATGTCAAAAAAATAAGTTGAATGAAAATGTCAAGATTATGTCAACATAGAAAGCAATTGTAGCTAAAAATCTAATGTATTTAATGATTTGACAGCAATAATACCAAACAGGAGATCAATGATTTCAAGATTTGAAACTAAGAAATTAATTTCATCAATAGCATCAGAATATCATGAGAGCATTTTTAACGATTTGAGAGCATTTTTAACGAAGCATTTTTAACGAAGCAATTCCATCAGAACATCATCAGAGCATTTTTTAATGATTTGACAGCAACAATACCAAACAGGAGATCAGTGATTTTAAGATTTGAAACTAAGAAATTAATTTCATCTAAGAGCATAAGAATATCATGAGAGCATTATTATTGCAGAAGATTAAGTTAAGTGGGACACAGTAATGGATAACACTTACCGTTCAGTGGAGTTTCATATCAGGTCTTGGTTCAAATGAAGAAATCTGCTTTCCGTAAGAGTCACAGTTTGGCTAGACAGGACAAATCGGAAGCCAACTCCATGTCTTAGCACTTAAACTGTAAACGCCCACATCCATCCTTCCCTTGGCTTTGAAGCACACCCAATCCCCTACTCCCACAAACTCAAACCACTTATTCGAATGCCAAATCCTTCCTACTTCCTCGCACATTAGTGAAGGCATTGTTGCAATCTTCGACCACGATACGTTGAAAGGGAAGCGGGAGTCCACGTTTACCTTCAGAAGCTCCCAGATAATTACCTCCTTCAGAATCCTCCGATGGTTTTCGAATAGGAAGCCTGCCAATAAAGTCCGTGAACCGCAGGTAACCAAGCGATAGAATAAATTAGGTATTGGCAACGGAGCAAAGAGGGCATTGCCGTTTTGCAGACAAACACCAACGATGCCTTGCACCCCGGCATTGTCCAGCACCCCCGAATAGAACATGGCCTCACAATATAAGTAACAACCATCACTGAAAACCATCGTCCACGGAGCTACGCGCAGATTCTCAGCAATATACGTTTCTGTACTCCATGACTTCTCATACGAATCGTAGATTTCAATTTTTTGTAAATTAGGGTTGGTGTCCCTACGTACCCGTACCTGTTCGCCGTGCTGTCGATCGCATACGACAACCACTTTGTAAGTCTGTCGATTACCGTCACTTTCCCCTGCCACTATTCCTTTGGCGAGCTTGGTCCTCATAGATGATGAGTTGGGAAGTAATACTGACCTTCCTGAGAGAGGGTTGCAGACGATTAGGTCTTTGCAATCAGAAAACTCACCAAGTAGAGGCTTGCGTTTCTGTTCGAGAAGCAATAGGCTTGCAGCAGATCCGCAGTAAGAAGCAAAAGTATCATAACGCAATCCCATTCTATAAAGTGACAAGCAAGACTTCCACTTCCCTGTCAAGAAACAATATGCCCAACAGCGATTTCTAGTGTCCACGTCACACATAAACAGCCATGGCTTTTGGAAATAAGCCCACTGAGTAGTTATAAATTAGGTTGATTGAAAGAGGCCATTCCATTGTTGGAAAACAGTGCGAAACATACATAAGCATTCCACTGGTAACCACTTCAATATCTCATTTTGCACATCATCTGGCAATTCAGAGAATAAGCTGTACTCTAGCTTATTCAATACCTCCTCTTTCACATTATCTGACAACTTTGAGAATAGGCTGTCCTCTCGCTTATCCATGGCTCTGGACTCTAACTAGATCTAAAGAGAAACAACTGTTCAGAGGGTTTAATATAAGTCGTACTTTATACGTGACTCGATTGAATCCTTAGAAATAATACAGGAAACTACTTAGTTTATAGGGACTCTATTTCAATTTGCTCAGATTTAACTTTCCTCTTTTTGCATGGATGGATTGTTATATGAATTAGTAAAGGATGATGACGAATTAGTCGGCCAAGATCATCAAAGGAAGGATTATGATGAATTATTGAACAAGTTAATAAGTGGACTAAATTATAAAAACGGTTATTATAAATTGGACCAATGAATCAAATTATAAAAACGGTTACTATAAATTACGGGGATTCAGCTTGTTGACTAATATCTTATCACTTGCATTTATAGCATTTTTTTAAATGTGAAAAACAAGGTCAATATATTGTAGGTATTGCGGCACTGCGAATTAGGGTATGGGGTATTTATAGGTATTGAGGGTATAAAAAAAGGTTTCTAGTGAGAATATGGAATATATAATAAAAGAATGGTTTTTTAAATTCGAAATATGTATTGGGAGGGGGTCTCAACAAAATGATTTTTGTAGGTAATTATCAATATCTAGTGAAATTAGGGGTATTATGTAATATCCCATAAACAATGAGGTGTAACATGGTTTCATAAACAAGGCATTGTGAGGCATAATTTCATTTTTTTAAGAAGTAGAGCAGTTAATACAGATTCAACCAATTCTCACATAAATTATTCCCCTTCTTTAGGACTTTTACCAACATCTATAGTTTCACTTAAGTAAAAGAAAATTTGACAACCTAATTTTTCCTTTAAAGTTGGCCACATGGCATACAGAGAAGACACGACCATTCCACAACCATTATCGATTATTCAGCTGACCCATTGCAGGGTGAGCCCATTTTTCTCACCTCGATAAACCCATCTGTAGATAACTGTTCTTCCCTATCTCCATAGCAACCGGTCGAGTTGCGAGCTAGAAACTCCTCCATAGCTGCAAGAGTTATGGATGATAGGGCAGACTACGAACCCTTGTTTTTCCCGCCAGCACTAGATGCAACTCTCTCGCTTTCACCATGAGCATTTTTCGCAACTGACATGAACCTTGGGAGACGACACACATATTTCTTCCCTTCTTCGGCAGCTTGGGTAACAAACGACGCTTTTTTTGCACCAGGCTCAACAGGGTTTTTTTCTCCAGCAGATGCGGCCAGAAGTGGAGAACCCTACTCACCAGACCCTGCCTCTTTTCTATTGGAACAGACCCTACCGAATCTCAATGATCTATGGGAAGAGGGATGTCCCCAACCCTTTCCCTCACACTTTGATCATCTGCTTATGGAGTCGTTGCCTCTAGAAGAAGACCTCAATATAGAAGATTTTATAGCCTCTATGTTATAGCCAACTGATATTCTCGAAACCCTTTGAGGGTTCGGTTACGACACTAGCCTCAACATCACAATAGTGGATTCCTGGGAAGAAAATGATGGGGAAAAAAGGAACCCTAAGCGCAAAAAGAAGATGATATTCTTGGCCGCCAGCAGAGGAACCCTAAACCTAATCTGAAAGGTAAATATTTCTATAGAAGAAGTAGAATATATGGAGGAGCTCGTTCTTGTGAGAAAGATTAGGGACAAAAACCCTAGTGAGGAAGAAATTGAGGTATGGGTGTTTAAAAACTGGATGGGACTCATTCATGATGAACCAGAGGTGGATGCTCTATCAAAAGGATGGTTTAGATTCACATTCAGCAAAAAAGAGGAAGCTGAGCAAATCCTGAACCAAAACTGCTTCTTCAACTCGATGCCCATTTTTATAAAAAAATTGACACCCTTGTTCAATGCTGATAGTGAGAGGCTAGATAAAATCTCGGTTTGGGTATGTCTGTTGGGCCTCGCTCTAGAATTTTCGAACCTAGCCTCGTTGAAATACCTTGGCAATGCCGTTGGGGTTTTCGTGGAAGCGGATTTATCTTTCCTAGAAACCCACTAGAAGTCTCTCGAAAGAATTTTGGTTTTTATATTCACACAGAAGTCACAGAGCACATAAACCTAATCTAAGGCTTTGCAACTCATAAAAAGAATATAGGACTACGAGGTTCTTCCTTTCAGGTGCCATTGTTTTCACAAAGTAGGGCACCTAGTGAAGAAATGTCATCTGGATCCTCCCTATTATTCACGAGCAAGAGGAGGCTCTCCAAGGAGTGTGAGCCATAGGTCACAGGGATGACAGAGGCAAGATTGACAGAAGATGGTGTAGCTGAACCCTTTAACATTCCAGAAGAACAAGAAACGCCCATACCAGAAGGTGGCTTAGCTTCTCCTTCTCATCTCTTAGGTATGTATCATGTTCTTTCTTTAAAAGAGAAGTTAAATGAATTGAATTTAAATGATTCTGCATCATCATAGTCTTCTACCCCATAGGGGAAACCCTCCCCATCTCCCTCACAATTTTCTCCCTCCCCACCTCCCCAAATAGATAAACCCTCCTCTATTATTATGAACCATCCTCCCCTAATCACCTCATGTCCTTCTCAGTTTGTGCCCCCTCTTGCCAACTCCTCTCTTATTAGATTCCATCTTAGATCAAGGGACATCCATGCATGAGACAAACCTCCATGAGCCCTCCTTTGACTAGGCTCAAATCCTATCCTTCTAGTAAGAGGAAATGGATGGGGCATTCCTTCCTATCTCTATTTTGAACAACACAGAGCTCTTCAAAACCTGGCAAATGGCAAGCAGAAAACTCTTTTTGGGGCATTGAGAGCAGTGCAGGACCTTGGAGGAGTTCCCAAATGAAACTCCTCTCCCTCAATTTCAGGGGTCTGGAAAGTTCCTGGAAAAAAATTTCCATAAAGAGGATGATACACGTCCAAGAACCAGATGTCATCCTCCTGCAGGAAACCATAGGATCGGAAGTTGAGGTTTCATCTGTGTTATATTCTATCATAAGAACTTTTTATTTCTTGGCACAGAGTGCAAAAGGGCACTCAGGAGGTCTAGAAATAGGATGGATCCCCTCCTCCCTACGCTTTATAAACTCTTGGGGAGCCTATTTCGGCATGGGGATTGAAATTTTCCAGGCAAAAGAAAATTTACATCTGATCATCCTAAACAACTACGGGCCTTACAACAATATATTCACATTCTAGGAATTGGTGCAAGCCTCCCGGTTACTAAAGAGAGAAAATGTGCTGATTGTTGGTGAACTGAACTTCACCCTTGGAATCCATGAGATTTTGGGACCGAAATCTAGAATAGACCCTCTAGCCACTTTCTTTAACAACATCCTTCAGAATCTCAAGTTGGTGGACCTATATCTACAAAAAGTAAAGACAACTTGGACAAATAGAAGATCTAGGGACGATCGAATTGCAAAAAGACTAGACAGATTTCTCTTGGGAGAAAGCTTGATTGAAAATGATCTGATTTTTAAACAATGGGTATACCAAGGAGTTGACTTAGACGATGTGCCCATCTGTTTGGAAATTTTGAGAAACCATAAAAGTCCAGCCAAACCTTTCAAATTTTTTGTAGCTTGGCCAAAAAACAAGGAATTCCTCATGCTCATTCACACAAACCGGATTCCCCATGTATAAGACACTGGATCACATGGTCCTACTAACTTTGATCAAAACCTTAATCGAATCAAATGCATCTTGAAGTAGTGGGCCAAGAAGAAAAAAAATAGGATGATCAAGATCTTATTCAGATTGATGAAGAACTAGTAGAAATACATAACTCCGAATGGGGGGGGAGGGGTTCTCACACAGGGAGATAAGGAAAGGCTGGTTTCCCTTGACTCTAGTAGAAGAAATCTAACATACCCATTGTACCTCAATGTCATTATATGTGAAATAAATGCAAATATTTTGTTTCACTGTTACTACAAAATGAGTCAATCATGTTAGCAGTAGATTTTACGTGGCATTCAATATAAAATATGTCCAATCAAATTCATTAATGTGAATTGTAAAACAATCATTCGAGAATTTTCCTTAATGTAAATCCCTTAAGTTATAACCACAAGCATTTCTTTGTCACAGTGCTTCAAACAATACTAAAGAACAGACTAAGATCACTATGACGCCAAGTATTTAAACCATTCTAAGTACATAGCACAATGTAAGGAAAGAACATGAGACACAAATACCAAGGAGACACCAATGTACGTAGTTCACCCCAAAATCGAGGTTACGTCCACCAATCCGTCGTGTTATATAAAATTATTTTCCAAAAGGCTGGTTACAATTTGCAACATCCTGTTGCCATATTTTTCTTCTGTTATTCTCCTGGACTCTCCATGCAGGAGTATTTTTAAAATGATGATGCAATTCCCCAGTACAGTGGAGGAGGGTGTGCTTCTAGGCACAACCAATCCTTACATTTGAGTTCAAGTGTGACACAATAATCCATACTAGACTGTAGAGTGTGCATATAGTTCCAGTTGATAATTAAAAAAATACTTACCTCATCTATATTAGATACTCAAGATTATCTAGCCGGAAATTACACTTGACACCTACAACCATAGATGCAATTTTATAATTTAAAACAATAATTTCGTCATCAGAACTATCTAGATGTAAAAGTTCACTCAACACCTACACTCCTCTGTTTATATTAGGAAATCACAAATATCTACAAAAGAAAACGTCCCAATGCTTACCACACTTAAATATGGGATCAAGTCTACATAGCACGCCCACGTTGCTATTCCTCAAATACACATGCCAGATAAGGAAAAACACCCTCAAGAAAAAATTTCATCAACTCTGGGTCTAGAACATGGTTTAAGTAAAACAAAAATGTATCCACAATGGATCTACGCATTCAAGCCATCCAATGGTTATGGATCAAATGAAATCCAAGAATTTTGATATTTAAGGATCTAAACGCAGTCAAAAGAAAAAGCAATAACCATGGATCAAACACATTCAATAGTCAATGATCTAATAAGTTTATGGATCGAAAAACACCGTCATATCTATCCCATAGCTGTGGGAAAAAATGCATTAAAAATAAAGGACAATAGATCTAATCCAGAATTGATCCAACCACAGATTATTGGGTGGCATGCAGCTCTGCAATACCAAATGCATTCAAACCACCGGTGACATAAATCGAAACCATGATCAATCCAGGGTAAGCAGATAGAGATCACTGCGTATGTATATGTTAGATTCTTTTACAAATCAAATGCGGTAGAAGGTGATCACAATTTATAACTATATAAATATGTTCATCATTCCAATCGCAGGAAGACAGAGATAAAGAAATCGTGTAAAACATGGTAAGTTTCAGCTCATAATACTACCAGGCATTCAGATCCAATTAGTGTAAAAGAAAACACAAGAAACATAATAAATATGAGTAATTTGCGAATGAAAGTATAATATCAAATTTAACGAAAAAATATGTATTTCGAGATTTCAAAGATGAGCCTCTGCAGACCATGGCATTCGCATTAAAGATTAGAGTTCTAAGAGATGTCAACCTTTTAGCAGATTTAAAGTCTACAAAAATGGAATAAAATCTCGCTTTCTTGATAGGTAGAGGTCGCAACTCCAAATACAAAGTCCTCAGGGAATTTGTCTCTACTAATTCCTTTGACATCTTTTCTTTCTTCCTCATGGAGATCGAGGCTAGCGAGAGCTTTGACAGTAGGCGCCATGGCTTGGCTTGATGTTCGAACAAAATAACAAATGGTCTAATTAAACCCTTGAAAGAAAGGATATACAAATGCCCTCTTAATGCAGGTAATGAGGAATCATCCAACGCTGGTGACATAGCAAGATATATCTACACTGTTCATATCATATGCACTCGATGGGTGTATAAACAAAGACAAAAGTGCAGCAAGAGTTCAAGTCTGGGATAGGACCTTCCCTAGGTGTCCTTATTGCATGAGGAGAAGATCCCTGTGTTTTCACTTACTGTTCACGCTCCCCTTTTCCCCTTATTCCAAAACACAAGTAGAAGAATTCCCCCTTTTCCATGAAATCACTACATAAAAATGATCTGAAAGATTGCATGCCATTTTGTAATGAATAATTAAAAAAAGCCACAAGGAAAACTCCCCCCCCCTAGGAATAAAAAATGAAATCTCTTTAAAATATCCCTCTGGTCTTTCCAAAAGATGCCGAATAGCTGGCCGACTGTCTAGTTTTTCCTCTTTCAAGGACAAGTGGCGGAAAGGTCATACAGAGTCCTTATTAGGGGAATCAATTTTGTTATAGTTGATTTTACCACTCTAGGTGAATCACACTTGTATGGCCTTCCCCTGTTCCTCTATAGACTTCTTAGAACCCTTGGACCATTTTTTGTCCTTTCATGTTTCCTTGACCATCCCTATAAACATGTGAAAATTGATACACGTGACTTTTAAACCCCTAATCACGTATATAGGCGGGTTTGACACCTAAAACCATGTACATCGAGATGTGTGCAAAATCCAAATCCTTTTGGATTTTTCCTTGACATGGATCCAATTCACTTGACCCCTGGCCTTCCATATGCCTTGAGATCGCTCGAATTTGACCTTTCATTACCCCTTTGAAAAGCTATATAAGGAACTCTTTGGATACATTGAAGGCATAAGATAATTGAGAGCAAAGAAACTATAGTCCATTGTTTCCAGAACTTGTGCTTGAGTCTGCATCCCTTTGTCGCTTGGAGCACTTTTGTGTTGTTCCCAAGCTTGCCTTTTGCTTGTGAGCTTTCTATTGAGAGAAGGAGGATTGAGGTGGTGGAGGCCCAAGTGGGGGATTCAGTTTCTCTGATTCACAGATGT
The DNA here is from genome assembly GCA_001517045.1 of Pseudotsuga menziesii. NCBI lineage: Eukaryota > Viridiplantae > Streptophyta > Pinopsida > Pinales > Pinaceae > Pseudotsuga > Pseudotsuga menziesii. The sequence goes on along the minus strand of LPNX010589189.1, from coordinate 685,136 downwards.
GCCGACAGAGGTTGTATCCATTGTAATCTCTGATTTTATATTAATAGAAATATTTTTTCCTATCTAATAATATATATTTGAATGAATATTTTATCCATGGATGATTTCAAATGCCTATACATTGTTGATTATATATGCTAGAATAGATCTAACACCAACCTATATAGTATGCTTGTCTTGTTTACTTGTTGTTGAGGAAGTGATTCATCAATTCAAGATGAATTTGGAAAGCTCAACGAGGATCTACTTCAACCGTTCGAAATAAGGTACGAGGTGTGATCCTTTAGTGTTAGATATTTGATTTCTATTGCATATTGGAAAGGATTGATTTATGGATTCAAGTTGTCTATTGTGGTACCCCAAGCCATAGGAATTTCTCTTCGGAACAGAATTGGTGACTGTGCTAGGGAGTTCCTAGTAGTTGTCCTTTGGGGGTCTTCTATTGGCATTCAATGACTTTGAATTGCTCTTTTTTCTCTTGTTTCTTTATCGGGTCTGGCGGCATGTTTTCCTGGTAGTGTCTGATTGGTGTGAAGTTTGTCTCAGCTTGTCTGATTTCCTTTATTTTTATGCACCTTTATTCCTATACGTGAGTTTTTAACTCACAGTCACGTATATACATGGGTTTCACTACTATTTTCATGTACACACACAGGTTTACTTCGAACAGTCATGTATGCCCTTAGTTTTGCCTTCTAAAGGAAGATGGATTGTTGATGGGTGAATTTTGATGATTGTTGAGTCTCCTTTGGTACTACTAGAGTCTATATACACCTCTATTTCTGACCAGAGACGTGATTTTTAGGGTAAAATTTCTTTTTTGAAGAATGTTCTTGTCATTGCATTTTCGATTTTTTGTTTTGTGATTAGTGCATTAGATATTTTTACCTTAGTACTTTGCTTGAGTGTATCTTGAGTGTGCTTGCAGAGTCTGGGGGTTGTAGAGCCATTATTTTGCTTTAATATCTCATTTTTATTTCAAAAAATCCAACCATAGTTGCTTATCATTATGCATTGCATCTTGCATTTTGCATAGTACTTACACTAGATTTGCTTTGGAGTATTAGTTAGGATTTCATATAGGAAAGCTTGCATTTATCATTTGAAGAAAATTGTGCATTTCACTGTCGGGCACCCAATATGCAAGTGAATTACCACTAACATACAGAGTGTACAATATTTATTCTCAACCCAAGAAAGTCTTGTATTTCAAGGATAACATGCACAGTATATGCTTAAACACAAAATCACTATAATTGAACAATACTATCCTCTGTTCAGCGATGCTCATCCCAAGGATCTACTCAATCCAGTTATCTTCTAAGAAATACAATCACAATTACCTTCTGCTATGCCTTGATGTAAGAATGGAAAGATAAAAGTCATATCTAAATTTCAATTGCAGATGTAAGGAAATCGTACATCACTTAATGATTAAATCACCTGTCCAATCCGATTGTCCTAGGAACCCACAAACATAAATTAAATATTGATATAGGAATTCAAACACAGAGATTGAGTTCGGCTATTCTAGGAAATTGAAGTGCAGGAATGAAATTCGGTAATCATAACAATAAAAGACAAGCTATAAAGATTCATGGAATGACAACTAAAATATCTAAGGATGAATAGAGCTGTTATAGTTACCACATGAATTGCATAATAAATAATTACCTAATCAGTCGACTGTCAGATTATACCACTACATATCTCCAATTACAACACACTGTAAATCCACACTTGTTACAGCTTCTTATGAGAAAATAAAATTAACATGACATCACACGATAAAGGAATTGAAAAGTCCTAATTTAACTCAGCAATCCCTATGGAATGCGGGCCCAACCTTCACACAGAGATGATGGCTAAACACATGTAAAAACCTTTAGATCAGAAGTAACTCCTTGTATTAAAAGATAGAGTGATTACACAATTCCTCCTCACAGCTAATACAATGAATTGATTATGTGTTCAGCAACCCCTGGCTCGAAACAATTCTCCATATTTATAACATGTATATCATAACATCATATCCTATTATGGGGGAGCGATGAAGATCTCTGATCTTTAGGCACCATAAATGACAACAACTGTTACAAACGTGGCAGGATGAAAAATAGGAAACATAGGAAAACTATTAATCACCCCATGAGTGATGATATCTTCAGATTACGGCTACACATGAGCAGTAATGCATTATTGACCTCCAAGTCCGATGCATTCTGTTATAGCTATCTCGTCACAGCTTTGTCTGGGATATCGAACTAGAACCGCATTCTTTGGGTGATGATAGGATGGATGGGGATCAACTTGAGCAGTGAATGCCCATCCTTTTCGTAGCTTGTTCAGCCCAATCTTTCTGTAGTCCACTTATCTCAAAATACCTTTATAAACCATAATATGTTAGCGCATTGAGAGATATGAAGCCTTAATTATCACAATCATAAGTATTAATACAATAAAAGAATGACCAATCATACCTTGGTGGTTTGAAGAGTAGAGTGGGGATAAAATGTCTAATTGGCATGCTGAATAGGGTAGGATAGAATAATAAGAGGTAATTAAGGGTGGTCAAAAGAGGCCATTTCCGGGCCCAACATCTCCCCCCAACTGTCCTGTTGCATGTCCTCATGCAACAACCTCCATTATTCTGAATCTAAATTTTATACTGAGCTTTGTTCGTGAAGAGAGGAGAAGTTGTAGGGGAACTCAAGTACCCCTTCTTTTTCTATGAACCCTCTGTGAGCAATCCAATACTCCAGCATCACTGCTCCTCTTCCTTGGTTAGTGAGAAGTCCACCCTATATGGTTTTGTCAGCCACCAGATGAGGGGAAATTTAAATTTTAGACCCAACCAATTAATCCCACATTCCATAATACATCCAACATAACCTTTGACCCTAGAAAGTGCCTGCTCAAAATTCCTAAAATAATAGGGGTGTCGGCTTCTGAGTATAGGAGAGGCAACCTGCCATTTGTGCTTACTTCCTTCCAATACTGCTTGTTGTTGTATAGAAATATGGTTGGTACAAGTAGAAATCACTTCCTCCTGAACTTCCATTATGTGCCTAGTCTGGATGGGACTGTTGATGTATATGTAACTTCGAAATGTATTCTTATATGTATTTTATATATTGTAACCCGATGTTTATTCCGGGATTTTTCTATTATGTATTTGAGTCATATTGTCTTACCTCGATGTTCCGATCGGGAGGATTATTAATGTAAATAAGTCTTGTCAAGTCATTAGGTAAGTCCCCACAGTTTCGGGGCACTTGAGTTATTATACACTAATTAAGGTGTAGGCTCGAGTAAGTAATTGTAAGTTAACCCTACATGGTTGAGTGCACTTCAAGTCAATGGAAGAATATAAATAGAGAGTGAGAGTCTCTCTATTTATCACTCGTGAATTACATCTCTTGCTTTCTCAAGTGTGGCGCACTTTTGGAGAAGGAAATATTTTGGCTTAACAGAAGACAGAAGGTTGATGTTGTGTTGGAAGGTCATCTTACTGTTTTGGGATCACATATTGTGGTGATACTATCTTAGAGTAAGTTGAGGGGTTTTCTCCATTTATGGTTTCCCCTCCTAAAAGCTTTGTGTCTCTTGTCTCTTGTGATGTGCTTATGTGATTGCTGTGCTTGTTATTCTCTCAGTGAAAAGATCTTATCATAATGCTAGCTTAAATGTTGAAAAACTAACATGGTATCAGAGCTAACCTGAGAAGAAGACATTGTGCAGCTACAGGAACTAGGGCTTCCTATTTTGTGGATCTTCCTCCACATATTTTCAGCAAAAGTATGCTAAGATGACTCTCCATTGAAGGGTGCATCTTTCTGTCGATGCAGAATTCAATTTCAAGCATTTTCAGTTTTGGTGTGGAAATTAGGGCTTTCTACAGAAGAGGAATTTTTGAGTGAGACCAGCATAGGGTTATTCTCCTCATCAAAATTGAAATTTAGAGACCTGGATCAAGAAATTTGGTTGGGTGAAACTCCAGGAAAGTCAAACCCTAGTTTGACCATGAGCTAGGAGAAACCCTAAATACTAAAACTGCTAAGTTTTGGTACAGTCACTATATTCTGAGATTGGAGAAGTCTCAGAAGCTGAAACTTGTAGGGGCCAAAGATAAAATCCTGATGAACACTGTGTCCAAGAATCAGCCTCATATTCGCTATATTCTGGGAGATATGATCTCTCCACGTTAGGGCTCCAGCCTCTTCCATAATTCATCCATAAACAGGTCACCTGGGGAGATCTGCAATATGTTGGGCTACAGAGGTCCAAATGGAATTCCTGAAGATGTTCCAGAAAGGGCACGGACTGTAATTTATTTGGTCCAAATATCAGGCTCAGAAGATAAACCAGTGACACGTGGTATGCCGTACAACTTCGCTGTTCTGAACAATACTGTAACAGGTCACCTTGGGAAAAGGATCATAAATCCCAAATGGTGAAACCAATTCTGATGAAACCTATGGTGTTGGATCAGAGACATGCAAGGTTACCTTAGAAAGAAATTTCAGACTCAGAGGAGCATTAATTTCAGAGATATCATAGAAACAGTAACAAGAATTTCTGTAGAAGAAATCAGAAAATTAGGGCTTCCTGTTCCGGGAGTTTCCCTCCATTGTTTTTAGAAAAGGAGTAAATTGGACAGCTCCATTTGAAGAGATATATTTGTTAATCCAATGAGTTCTGAAAGATTCCAAGTTTTTAAAATTAGGGTTTCTATGACAAACCCTAGATCAACGAACTCCGGGACAAGGACGGACACCTCAAATCGGTAAGATCTAATCCTTTGCTATTTCCATTTGAGGTTCTCATTTCAATATGATATATCACATCAGCTTAGTGAAAAGCTTGCGAACGTTGACAACTTCCAAGCCTGGAAGTATATGATCTCTCTGAAGAAAATGGATTGGACACCTACATGAGTATGGAGGTTCCAGTTTCAGAGGGAGACGAGGCCAAAGAAGACATCATGCTCATGCTGCAGAGGATGATGAACCATCTAGAAAGAGATCCAGATATGAAAGTGAAGATTCTTCAAGCGAAGATGAATATGTTCTGATATCAGCTCTCACAGGTAACATTACTCATGGAAGTGATGATTGGCTCATATATAGTCGGGCTTCCTAACATATGACGGGATTCAAGGAATCCTTTGTGAGACTGTCAGAACATGAATCACCTCACAAGGTGAAACTAGGAGATGACTACCAATATCTAATAAAAGGAAGTGGGGAATCTTCATACATGCTAGACTCTGGTAAGTCTCTAACAATGAAAGAATTATTGTTTGTTTCAGCATTGATGTAAAAGGAATGTGGATTGCATTCATAGATGGTCAAGTCATCATGTGGCTAAAAGGAATGACTATCGATGATGCGGTAGTGATTGGAGAACAAGAAGGAGGCTTGTACAAATTGAAGGGATATCCAAAACAAGCCTTGATCCATGACATAGTAGAGCCAAATGAGCTTTGGCATAGAAGGCTTGCACATGTGCATTACAGAGCACTACCTATTACAAGCAAAGCTGTTGAAGGTCTTCCAGAATTTCAAGCTATTTGAAGGAAAGAACAAAATCAGAATATGACCTAAAGAAACTAGTTGAGGAATGTGAAGGTCCAGAATGCAGAGTCATAAGAGTCTCTCAAGTCAAGAACAACTTGAAGCGGTGATGGCCACCTTGAATGGTCTCCCAGGATCGTGGAATTCATTCATTCAAGGAATGTGTTCCAGAAGGAAGTGATTACTTTCAGCAGACTATGTGAAGAAGAAGAAGCTCGAATCATAAGAAGAGAAGAGAAGATGGGAGCAATTGAAGATCAAGATCTTTCCATCCAAAGAAGATCCCTCAAGCAATGAGGAATATGAAGAACTCAAATCTTGAAGAACTTCTTATCCACCTTATCTTTTGGATAAGAAACGATGCTATCATGAATGAAGAAGACGATGAAGCTGAAGGCTCAAGAAGCAGTGTACCCACGAAACAAATAAAGATAAGTATTCAATTGTCATTTCACGATATTATTTTGTTATGCATTTGTTTATATTCAGTTTATGTATTATGCATGATAGGATATTTGCATTAACGACAGAATACTACTAATATGCATGTGATGGGTAAGTAGCTCATGGGGCTATACAAATTCTCCATTGCTACTTATCTAGAATGAAACCTCTTTGCTGACACATTGGATTAGTGCACAATCTCAATGTTGTCCTGGTAGAGATGGAAGGCATCTAGAAAGTTTTAGTAAGATATGGATGAATGTTGTATTGGCTAAAGTAGTTGCATGATCATATATTTATGCATAAGAATTTGCCAGTATGAATATTCCTTATGAAATGTTTCTAACCATGCAAATGCATTTGACTTGTAGGAAAGATCGCATACATGATTGCCTACAAGCAAAGAAGAATGAATACTTGTTCCGAAGAACAAGTGACGATAGTTCAAAGACAAAGAATAATATGATGAGTGCAGTGACATCATTGATGCAGAACCTTCCAAGAATAAAGGGAAGACCAGTTCAAGAAGAATGATGTCAGGGTGCAGTATCGAGACCTGAAGAGAAGTTCATAGTTCCATCATGCAGTAGATGGAAACATCGTGGGATACAAAGCAGGATTCGTAGCATGAGGCTTCTCATGAAAGGAAGGCCTATACTATGAAGAGAAATTTGCAGCCAGTAAGAGTTTAAACACATACATGATGAGCTTGATGAATATCTTAACCTTTGCTACAAGGTTGATAGAGGATGACAAGCTCACAGATGGGTGCAAGATGAACTTTTGAAGAAGTTCAAGATAGAGGATCTTAGTATCCAGTGATCCTAGATGGATACTACTTGTCACTCTAGTACAGAATGTTTCAGTGGATAGAGTATGGAAGATAGAGGGAGTATGATGCTCCGCTTCAGAGGGAGTGATTGCAGAAGATCCTGAGGTTCGACATGGTACAACAGGATGGGCAGATTACTGATGATTCTAGGCTTTACTGAGAGTAAAGTGGATTCCAACCTTTGATCCAAGGTTGAAGGTGGAAGACCAGTGATGCTCCTGTTATGTGTCGATGCACTATTTTTCTAGGTATGGTGGTGTGGCAGAATACAGATGGAATCTTCCTTGGACAAGGGAAGTATGCAGTAGAGATCCTGAAGAGGTTCAGGATGATGGACTGCATGGCTACACCTATGGAATCAAACCTGAAGCTATTGAGTGATGCTTCATCAGAGTTGGTTGATGCTACGATGTATCATCAGATGATTGGGTCCTTGATGTACCTGAGACTAGATATTTGCTTTGCTGTGAACACATTGAGACATGTTTACCTGATGGTTGCAAAGCATGTAGGGGTACAATTGATTATGGGCTCAAGTACGATGTGAATCAGAAGATTAACCTGGAGGGTTATGTTGATTCAGATTGGGTAGGCAGTGCCATCGACAGGAAGAGTACTTCAGGGTGTTGCTTCAGTATGGGATCAGGTGTGATCTCTTGGTTTAGCAAGAAGCAATCCTGTGTGGCACTGAGTACAGCTGAAGCAGAGTATGTCGCAGCTTTTTCATCTAGTTGTGAGGCAGTATGGCTACGGAAGCTACTGTCTGATATATTTGATCTCCAGTTAGATGCTACTTGTATACATTGTGACAACCAGAGTTGCATGAAGTTGTTAGAGAATCCAGTGTTTCATGACAAGTCGAAGCATATCGAGATCAAGTATCACTATATCAGGGATATGGTGCAGAGAGGAGCAGTGAAGCTCCTGTATGTTGCGACGGAGGAACAAATAGCTGATGTATTGACGAATCCATTGGCTAGGATGAAGTTTGAGTACTTCAGAGAGAGACTTGGTGTTCTCCAGATCAAGGCTTCCTCCCAGAGACAGTGATGAGACCCATAGCCATCCTGACATGGTGAGAGGATTGGTTCCTTCCATGGTCAGATGTAAGGGCTGAGCCATTCTGTCATGGTGAGAGGGTTGCTCCCTTTCATGTCAGATATGAGTGCTGGCCATTCTGTCGAGTAGGATAGATGTAAGGGCAACTGCCATTCTAGGAATGGAGGCACCTGGTCAGTTACCAAGAACACTCAGTGTAAAAGCTTAGTAGCCATTCTTATGTGATAGAGGGATGTCTTCCCACTTGATCAGATGTAAGGGATGAACCATTCTGTTCATGGCTAAAGGATTTAGTTCCTTCCATGTCCGATATGAGTGATGGCCATTCTGTCGAGTAGGACAGATGTAAGGGCAACTACCATTCTAGGAATGGAGGCACCTGGTCAGTTACCAGGAACACTCAGTGTAAAAGCTGAGTAGCCATTCTGATGTGATAGAGGGATGTGTTCCCACTTGATCAGATGTAAGGGCTGAACCATTCTGTTCATGGCTAAAGGATTTAGTTCCTTCCATGTCAGATGTGAGTGTTTCCCATTCCGACGAGCAGGTCGGATGTAAGGGCAACTGCCATTCTCGAGGAGAATGGAGGCGCCTGGTCAGTTACCAGGTAGCTCAGTCGAGGAGGACTGGGGGCCATTCTGATGTGATTGTAGTTTAGTACAAGATCAGATGTGAGTGCATGCCTTTCCATCACTGTGATAGGATGTGTTCTTGTCTGGATGGATGTAAGTGCTGAGCCAGTCTTCACATCATTGTTGATCAGACGTAAGTGCTGTGCCAGTCTTCGCATCATGTGTTGATCAGACGTAAGTGCAGTGCCATTCTTCGCATCATGTGTTGATCAGATGTAAGTGCATTATCTATCTTGGCATCATGTGTTGATCAGATAGAGTTGATTGAGCCAGTCTTCACATCATGTGTTGATCAGACGTAAGTGTTGTGCCAGTCTTCGCATCATGTGTTGATCCGACGTAAGTGCAGTTCCATTCTTCACATCGTGTGTTGATCAGATGTAAGTGCAGTATCTATCTTGGCATCATGTGTTGATCAGATAGAGATGATTGAGCCAATCTTCGCATCATGTGTTGATCAGACGTAAGTGCTGGGCCTTTCTGATGAGTAGGTCAGATGTAAGTGCTGGGTGTGCCTTTCTGACAAGTAGGTCAGATGTAAGTGTTGGGCGTGCCTTTCTGACGAGTAGGTCAGATGTAAGTGTTGGGCGAAGACCTACATGAGGGTAGGCCTACAAACAACATGAAAAATGGTTGGCTCTGTAGAACTTCCTATGACGAGATAGTACACACTTGATGATGACCAGAGATGATCCAGATCGATCTATGATCGAGATCCAGTTATGATGACTCCGAGAGATCCAGATCGAGTGATGATCCAGATCCGGCAGTGATGATCCAGATCGAGTGATGATCCAGATCCAGTCCAGTGATGATGATCCAGATCGAGTGATGATCTAGATTCAGTGATGATGATCCAGATCGAGTGATGATCTAGATCCTGTGATGATGTCCTATGATGATCCAGATCGAGAGATGATCCAGATCCAGATGACTTGAACATGAAGAATACTTGATGACAGAGATGACTTGAAGACGAACATGATCCAGTGATACAGAGAAGAAGACCAGTGCTGAAAATTGTGTTGAAAGAATACCTTTTTAGTTAAGAGGGAGTGTTGATGTATATGTAACTTCGAAATGTATTCTTATATGTATTTTATATATTGTAACCTGATTTTTATTCCGGGATGTTTCTATTATGTATTTGAGTCATATTGTCTTACCCCGATGTTCCGATCGGGAGGATTATTAATGTAAACAAGTCTTGTCAAGTCATTAGGTAAGTCCCCACAGTTTCCGGGCACTTGGGTTATTATACACTAATTAAGGTGTAGGCTCGAGTAAGTAATTATAAGTTAAGCCTACATGGTTGAGTGCACTTCAAGTCAATGGAAGAATATAAATAGAGAGTGAGAGTCTCTCTATTTATCACTCGTGAATTACATCTCTTGCTTTCTCAAGTGTGGCACACTTTTGGAGAAGGAAATATTTTGTCTTGACAGAAGACAGAAGGCTGCTGTTGTGTTGGAAGGTCATCTTACTATTTTGGGATCACATCTTGTGGTGATACTATCTTAGAGGAAGTTGAGGGGTTTTCTCCATTTATGGGTTCCCCTCCTAAAAGCTTTGTGTCTCTTGTCTCTTGTGATGTGCTTATGTGATTGCTGTGCTTATTATTCTCTCAGTTAAAAGATCTTATCATAATGCTAGCTTAAATGTTGAAAAACTAACAGGGACATGAAAGAAAACTCCTGTATCGAGCAAGAAGAATACTAGGATTCTGAGGCTCACTTCAAACCCACAGGTTAGAGTGAGCTTCATTGTGAGAAAAGGTTTGAAAATACCTTTCCCACTGAGCATGATTGCTCATAAAAGAAGAAAAATCCCTCAACTGAACATCCCCTAAAAAATGGATAGGATTTGAATGTCAGTCCAGAGGGAAAGCCATCTCATTCAAATATAAATCACACAACAAATTTTGTTCTTCAAAACTACTTCTAAAAAATGTTTCCAAAATTTTTTCTGAGGTTGTTATCTCAAATGACTTCCCTTCTTTCACAGATCTAAACTTAAACCAAAAAAACTGTTCAAATAGGAAGATGGGGTAAGAGGAAGAAAGTACCCTAGTGCCCAAAAGTTCTTGAGAAAGAGCATACATCTGCTCTTTTTCCTTCTACATAAACTTGACATTTTTCAGCTCCCTTAAATTGCTCTGTAGCTCTTCCTCTCAAATTCTCTGGGTCATACATTCTTTTTCCCATTTCTCCTCAAATCCCTTAATAATCTTCTTATGCTCAGTAATAGAAATTATCCCTCCTTGGTATTCATCCAACTGGCTCTTCCATTTTATTACCTCCATTCTTAGAATTGAGACTTCTACTGTAAGGTTCAGGATTTCTTCTTTATGATGTTCCTCCTTATCCGAATCTAGGTTGATGAAATTTCTAAGGGGATCAATCCACACCTTGTCGCCTGATGTGCCACATTGGACACCTTGCACATCTGAAGCTATCTTGGGAGTTGTTGGTTCTTGTGTGGCAGCAACCTTTTCTGTACTTTATTTGGCAACAACATCCACCCCTCTTGGAGACACCAGTTCTTGTGTAACAACGTCATATTTCTAAGGTTCTCTCGTGGCAAGTTCGGCAGCTGACTGTGAGGATGTTGGTTCTTCTGGAGAAACATCCACCCAAATTTTAATTACATGTTGTATTTGATTATCAGCTGCTATCTTAGCCAGAGGATGTGAGGATACTGGTTATTGTGGAGCAGAGCCCCGTTCTTCTTTGTCCTCTTGCTGCTAAGATTGGATGTCTTCTTCAATGTGCAGCTACTCCTCAAGGATTTGAGTATCTCCTAAGGATTTTGTTTGGACTTTTTCATCTTCACTCCAATGCATATTGGGAATGACATCCACTTCAAGGTTATTTTCTTGTTGCATTTCAAGAGTCCTTACTGCAACCTCCAAGGATGTTGGTTCTTGTGTGACAACATCTTGGCTCACTTCTTCATCTCCCTGCTGTTGTGTCTCCTCTTCTATGATTTCTGTGTCATGGGACCATTTTGGAGTTGTAGTACATAATTCTTTATTAAACTCGAAAGTGCCTTCAATCCCAAGTTCTCCTCCCATCTGGTCAGCCACTTGGACCAGCACATTTAGGGATTCTGGTTCTTGTGTGGCAGCACCCTATTCAATCTCATCATTTCCTTGTTGTTTTCATTCCACTTCTATAATTACTATGTCATGGGAGGAATCCAGGGTCATAGTGAAATCTTCGTCCCCACAATCAGGAATAACTTCATCTCCCGGTTCCTCTGTCCTAGAGTTAGTGGCAACTTCAGCAAGAATATTCAAAGATGATGGTTCTTGTGTGATAGCATCTTCTTTCTCTAAAACTTCCTCCATTGCAAGTGTAGAATGTTGTGTTGTAAATGCACGAATTACAATCTTGTGGCCTCCTTCCTTAAATATTTCTCCATAGGCAGGACAAACAATTCCATCTTCCTCATTGCCATGCTCGGTAAAAATTGGTCCCTCCAATTGGTCTGCAGCCTCCACCAATGTGTGCAGTTTCCTTTCACCCTGTTTTCTACATGCTTCCTTCCAATTTTCCAATTCCCTTCTAAGTGTTTGGAATTTTTCTTTTGATAGCCTATTTTCAAACAGAAGTCCTTCAATTTTGGGTTCTTCTTTGACTGGCCCTTGCGGGGCATCAATTGACCTGGGTTCAAGAGTGGGGAACTCAATTTGTGCTTATAAGGTTGCCCATCTTTTCCTTGCTGCTTTTGCTGCTGCAACCAACCTGGTTCTTTTCCTTCTTATTGGTGGGGCTATCTTAATTTCCTCATTTGATCTCTTCCTTTTCTTTTGTGGTGCTGGAATATCTGGATTCACAGCTGAGGTAGAAGGAATGTTCCCAGTTCCAACATTTTCTTGTCCCTTGGGCTGTTCTTCCTCAATCAAAGTTCCTCCCCACTCGGGTGATGATTCAATGGTCACCAGCTCAATATTTTCTTCCACTGCCATGGCTCTGCCATCTTTGGGTTTAGTTGTTGCAGCATTTAGTGCAGCTCCAAAGGATGGACCTTCTCTTCTTCTATTGGGACGCCAGGTAAAGGAGCGGGTTCCTGAACTTGAGCTGTAAATTGCTCCCAGGTTATATTGTGTTAAGAAAGGGTCCTTAAGATAATTAATTTAATGAGGCCATGGTGGGTTAGTGAGGCAAGTGGATGCTTGGTAGCTTGAACAAACCCTGCCATATGATGCAACTCATTAAGCAAATAGCATGGAATATTTAACAGAATCCTGTGGTAGAGATGAGATAGTAAAGGGATTTCGGAATTATAAATGGTTTGGTACCTACCTTGACAAGTGATATGTTTCTTGAGAAAAATAGTGACTTGATTCCATGGTTGTGGCAATGACTGCAGTACTATCCCCATTTTTTGTCATGTGAACTTGCTCCCCCTCTATTAGAAATTCATGTAACGCTGCAATAGTTGGGACTTGAAATCCAAACCAAGCCCTTCCCACCTGAGGAATACTAGTGACCTCAGCTATAATGCCCTCATAAACTTCAATGCACAATCCCCAAACCTCTTAGTGATTTTCTGTGAGGTTCAAAGCAAACTGTAAGGATGCTTCACGGTTAAATCCATCCAAACACTCAAAAAATTACGTCCAACCAGCAACTTGAAAGATAGCGAAGATCGCAGCGTTTCTCCTGAGCGCTCATGTATTTAAAGGTTCATAAAAGGCTGGAATCCCCATGGTTCTGACTTCAGAATTAGTTTGTTGTTCAACAGATTACAAACTCCGACAATGGAGGTTATGGAATAGAGCATGTATGGAATGCTGGGAGGAGAGTTAGGAAAATTTGGAAAGTTTCAGCACACCGAATTATTTGAAATTTCATTCTGAATTGGGAAAGGTGGTGGTTATCAAGTAACATAATTAGTCTTTATGTTGCACGGGTAGAGAGTTAATTGGGAAATAATGGGCATAAAATGGGAGGTACGACTGACATTGTTAAATCATATGGATACTTAATAACGTGTTTAACCAAATCCATACCTTTGAGAATGCAAATTGGATGTCCTTCAGAGAATACTGGAACATGTGGTTGCATACATTGCGGAAGCCAAACTTGTGCGGTGCACAGTCATTAAATATAATCATTATAACAGAGATGCTGCAATAATTCTTTGCACCGGTGAAGCAAAAACCATCCCATCAAAATGGTTGGAATTATGAGAAATATCACATTATGGTTCAGATTGTCGGCATGAGGAATCAGAGCCATATCTAGAGGAGTTGATGGCGTACAAAGAAGTCTGCTAATAACATAGGAGTCACAGCCACAGGTCATAAAGAAACTGAAGCAGAGACATGGCCTTCAATGCTGGAAACATCAGCTAAATATAGTGGATTTGTAGTTGCTGGAAAAGATGTTGTAGCCACTGAAAAGGATGTCACAGCCGCTGAAAAAGATGTCACAGCTGTCGAAAAAGAGAAGGAAAATGTTAAGCAGACAGAAAGTGACTACGCTGGAGTGACGGGAAATGGGTTTTATGGTTAAAAGTGAAACGGGGTAACAACATGTGGGAATGGAAGAAGGCGAAGTTTCATGATGTGGTGGCTGCTGGAAACGATCTTGTAGCCATCGGAAAATGGTGTTGCGGCTACCAAAAAATGGGTTGTGCAGCTGCCGGAAAAGGTGTTGCAGCTGTCAAAAAATGGGTGGTGACTGGAAAATGGCCGGCGGCTGGAAAATGGGTGTCGCAGCTGCCGAAAAATGGGTAGTTGTCGGAAACGTGGTTGCAGCTGTAGGAAAAAGTGTTGCAGCTACCAAAAAAGTTGTCGCAGTCGCCGAAAAAAATGTTACAGTTGCTGGTAAAGTTTTCGCATCCGCCAGAATGTGGGTGTCGCAGTTGCGACAAATTTAACTAAGGAAAAAGAAAGAGAAAGAAAAAAAAAGGTCATGGTGCGGGAAGGCACAGAAAAATGACTTCCGGTCGACAGGCCCAATCTAACCCTCAACCTTGGGCACTTCCCTGCAAATATTGGAAAAACAACAGAAAACAAAGAAGATCAAGTGCAAAAAGAAAAAATAATATAACGAAAAAGGGAAAAAAAATAGCAGTTATTTATGTACAATGATTCATGCGCGATTTATAGTGATTAATTAAAGATTGAGAGAGGCAGAGAGAAATTCCTATCCTTGTGCTAACTGATAATCTAGGTCAACAACAATTTGTGAGATAAATGCATCCTTTGAAATTGGTTTATGGTACAGTCGTAGCCTATGGCCATTAGCAAAAGAATAGTACGCGGTTTTCATCAATGGTTACCGGGTGGAATATGCCATTATCAAATACCTTGTCTACTAGGTATGGGCCCAGCCATCTTGTGCATAATTTTCCCCTTGAAATCTCTTCTGAATATGGAGTCGTACAATAATTCCCAGTCTCCTTCATAGAATACCTTGTTTTTAATGAATCATTCATTCCAATTGGATCTCTGTTGTTGAATTAACACTGTCTGGTCCACTGCATCTAACCGATTATCATCCAGTTCATTCAACTGATTTAATATTATTTTCTAGGCTTCAGTTACATCTAGGTTTACTTCGGTGGCCGTCTTCAGGGTCTTGATTTCAAATTCAATTAGGAAGATGGCACTTTTTCCATACACTAAATCGTAAGGAGAGAAACATGTGGTGTTACACCAAGTGGTGCGATATGCCCATAGTGCTTCCGGAAGCCTATCAGCCCAATCTCTATGATGGCTCTTGACTTTCTTGGTAAGGATGGCTTCAATAACTTTATTAGTGCTTTCCACCTGGCCATTGGATTGGGGATGGTAAGGTGAATCTACCCTATGTTGAACATGATACTTCTGTAGCAGAGCTTCAAAGTGATGCGACATAAATTGCGGTCCCCCATAAGTAACTACTTCCTTAGGTACCCCAAAATGGGTAAAGATTTCACTGTATAGAAATTCAATCATAGCCTAGTCATTAGCCTTTTCCAGATCTACAGCTTCCATCCATTTGTTCATATAATCGATACAGACCAAGATGTAAGATTTCTATTTGGAATGAGGACTGATAGGGCCAACGAAATCCAAAGCCCATCTATCAAATGGTTCAATTACTGATTGAGGTTGCAGAGGCATTTGATCTAATCTGTTGGGCTGGCCCATCCTTTGGCAGCTATCACAGGACTAAACATACCTTTTTGGATCCCTGAAAAGAGTAGGCCAATAGTATCCCATCCTCAGTGCTTTGTGTCTTGTCCTTATATATTCAAAGTGTCCCCCACAAGGTTCATCATGGCAAGCCTTCAGTATATGAAAGATTTCATCTTCCCTTATACATCTTCTGATTTCAAGATCAGGACCCATGTAAAAGAGATGACCGTTTACGCAACAATACCTGGCACTTTGCTGGATGATTTTTCTCTTTTCTCTTTTAGACATATGTGCTGGAAGCTTTCCTGCAACCAGATAATTAGCGATGTCTGCATACCAAGGGGAATGAGCTGAAACTATGAATAAATGTTCATCTGGAAAAGAGTCCTCAATAGGAAAATTATCATCACTGTTAGTGAAATGAGATAAAATATCAGCGACAACATTTTCTTTTCCTGGTTTATCTATGATGGTAATATCAAATTCCTATAATAATAAGAGCCATCTAGTCACTCTAGCATTAGTGACGAGTTTTTTCATTAGATATTTAATGGTAGAGTGGTCAGTGTGCACAAATGTAAGATATTTAATGGCAGAGTTAATTCCTTCTCGGTGACAGTATAATTAAGTTTAGAAGGGGATAAATTTTTACTAATATAATAAATTGCATAAGGTACTTGACCATCCTGTTGTCCTAAAACTGCTCCAATGGCGATATCAAAAGCATCTAAAGAAATGTGAAAGGGTAGGGTCCAATTAGGTCCTCTTAAGATAGGAGTTTTGGACAACTTCTCCTTAAGCTTAACAAACACTGTCCGGCATGCTTCACTCCAAACAAACTACACATCCTTCATTAACAACGAAAAGAAAGGAGAAGCAAGTTTGGAAAAATTTTCTATAAATCTTCGGTAGTATCCAGCATGTCCTAGAAAACTTTGCACCTCTTTTTGAGTTGCAGGAGTAGGTATATTTTTTATCGCCTTGATTTTTGAGGGGTCCACCTGAATGCGATCGATAGAGATGAAGTGCCCCAATATCACCCCTTCACTCATCATCATATGGAACTTTTCAGTGCTTAAAGAGAGCTAGGTCTGTTCACAGCGAGCTAAAACGTTTTCCAAATTTTCCAATGCTTCTTCAAAATCCTTGTCGTAAGGAGTAAAATCATCCATAAAAATTTCCATACTTTCATTAACTAATCCAGAAAATATGCCGATTATAGCTCTTGGAAATGTTGTTGGTGGATTACATAAACCAAAGGGGAGCACTCTGTAGGAAAATGTTCCCCACGGATAAGTGAAGGTAGTTTTATCTTGGTCTTCAGGAGAAATCTAAATCTGATTGTACCCGCTAAACCCATCCAAGAAGGAGAAGAACTTCTTCGCTGATAGGGTGTCGAGTACTTGGTCAATAAAGGGCAAAGGGAAGTGGTCTTTTGTGTGGCTTTGTTCAACTCCCTATAGTCGACGCAGACTCTCCATTTGTTGTAATGAAGAATTCACCTAATAACCTAGGTCTGGGGGTTACCAACGTACTATGACCTTGCAGACAATTTGATTATAAAAGCACAAATAGGAAATAGGGAAGTAGCAGGAACTTACTTGTAATAAACGAAGGTTGATCCAAGCTAACTCCTTCCTCTTTGCTTCACTTCTACAATCTCCAGGATAATTCCTCCTTCAACCTGTTAACAAAGATTCTTCCAATATACAGTATGATTCATATATAAAGATGTATGTTAGGCAAATCACATATCATAATGAAATATAGATATTTACCAAGTCACAACACATGAAACACAATATGGAAGAAGTAATCTGCTTTATTAACAGTAATAGAGGGAGTTTAGGTTACAACCCAATGTCTAAACAAGGGACTCCTCTGTCACCAAAGGACTCTGAGTTTCTCTGCTCCAAAGGTGCTGTATAAAATCCACCAGCATAACTTTGCTCTCCAAGTATGCATATCCAACCCCTCCCCAAGGCCTCTATTTATCTGAAGGAAATGAGGCAGTTTTCGAAGGTTAGGGAGGTTGCAGCAGTTAATGGGATTAAGGTAAATGAAATAACTAAACTCCCATTAACACGTTCTTTTAAAAACTAATTTTGAGGGAGATATGCGCGGGTCTGTAGTAAGGCAACCCGCGCATCATGCGCGACTCTGTATAAGGGCAACCCGCGCATAGATGTATGCGCGACCTACTGAACATAACACTCGCGCATATGCGCGACATGCCAATAGGGATAGTCGCGCATGCACTCAAAATCTCAAAATAACAAAGTAACTAGCTGGGCATATAGGTAATGTATTTCATCAACAACCAAGGTATAATGAAACTGGGCAAACCTCAATCCATAAGTGTCCTTTTGTGTGCCGACCTGAGGGATGTCAGCACTCGGACGGAGAGGTGCCAATCAGCTGTATAACAGATGCCCCCTAATGTGTGAGGTCAGAGGGGAACGATGGCCGAAATACATTATAATACTAACTCGGGAGAAAACTCAGAAGTCCAGTGGAGCAGAAGGAGTACCTGAAACCAATACATAATAATGTCATAAACAAAGCTATATCTGAGGATGCTATCTTCAATTTACTGGAACACTAGCTCCTTTACAATATGAGAGTACATCATATAATACGGGTAAAACCACGTATGTACAAAGGTGGATCAAAGCCACAATATAACAATGATGAGTCTTCAAAGATCTGGAAGCTGGATATGGAAACAGAACATAGTCTTGCGCAACTTAGTTCAAAAGTGAGGAACTAAGGTCTTCATACACGATCCCAAAGAACCAAGTACAATCCAAGCCATGTGAATAAGGGTAAGCTGAAGTCGAACATGGAGAGGATTCAACAGTTTGTCAACCAATAGATGATAATTGACAACTGAAGCAAAGGAATTCACCAATAATGAGAGTGAATCCAGAGGTACTACCGTCAAACTCTAGGTCTTCGTCATCAGGAAGTGCTGAAACTGAACCATATAGTGATAGGGAAGGCAATAGATCCTCCAACGGACCACAAGAGTGACTAGGAACTGGGCAAAAGAAGGTAGACACAAGGAAAAGGATAACAGATATAACGGTAATTGGATCAGGTTATAAATCAGATAGTGAGAAGAATCCTTGAACAGTGAGCACGACACAGAGATGACCCAAGGCAGCGTATAATAGATAGGACAACTAGACTTATTTGTCATGTAGGAGACATGATCAGATTCCCCATATATAAAGGACAAGAGGAAGAGCAAAGACTCAAAGTGGTAGCTGAACACAGATGAACACTGGAACATGGATATCGGAAGGCAAAGAGTGCTATGTTCAAGGATGACATGCTGCCATTACTGAAAACAAGAGAAAACTTCTTCCTTTCCTTCCCTGTTAAGTTTTAACGAGTCCAGGAAAGCCAACTCGGTTCCCTCTTCATTTTTTAACAAGCTTGAAGAGACGGGAAAATAATGCTTGATACACTGATCCGTGGATTTTACGAGCCCGAACTAGTACATGCTCGTTTGGTGCTTTTAT
>LPNX010589189.1:643358-657020 GCA_001517045.1 Pseudotsuga menziesii | reverse complement strand
GACCTTCTAATCTCTTGGTCCTCCAGAATTAAGACTCAAATAAACCACACCCTAAGGTCAGACTAATCACAAGCAAAATCACAGAGCATACACTAAAAAAAAACCTAAGTCTCAAGCAATCAAAACAGGCTATAAAGATATACCTTCCAGAAGAAGGCTGATGAACAGTTACTTGGCGTCCTTGAGGGGTTCTCAGGCACAAGCAGAGGAATCACCCAACTTCCCTCCTGCACTTTCCACAAGGGTTACCTTCCAAGTCCGTCCAAAGTGAACCAGAAATAACCTTCCGGTTTACCTGTGTATGAGCCCTAAAAGACAAGAGACTAAGGCTACCTTGACAATACCTATTGTCTGGGGGGACAGTCGCGAGCCGGCCTCGTACGCATGAGCAGGGTAGCTGAGCCCGAAATTCTACCTAGACAGAATCCTCAGATGCGTAAAAGTCCTGGGTTACGTTTTGACAAGGATTCGGGGGGTTATCCCCTCTGTCCAAGCCTCCACGCGGCCTCGTGCTTAACTCCCTTTTGAGAGGAGCTTCCCAGATACAGCAGTAGAACCAAGGATTTAACTAATGAATGGCCGTCTACGTTTGAGTTTATAGTTTGTGGGAAGTTTACACTCCCTAGCCCACAAACCTAGCCTAAGCTAGTAGGTGGAAGGCCCTAAAAATAAAAACTTACTAATAGATTTTAAATTTAAGCGTTAATTTTAAGGGCTGTTCTTTACTCAAAGGAGGCGGTAGTGATGGACTGTGTGGTATTTTTGACTCAGCAGAAAACAAATGAAATAAAAGTGCATCTAAAGCAAACTAACACTGTAAAAATAAGCTTCTTTTCATTTTTATTTTATTTTTATTTTTTAAAGATATATGATGAACTATCAGCACTTAAATAAGAGAAACTAGCCTATATGTTTTTGTATTTTTCTGAGATATGTATTTCTTAAACTGAAACAAACACTATTCTAATGCAAAAATTACAATGCAGAAGATTATTTATGTTTTATTTTTCATTTAAAAAACGCTCAAAAAAGTACTATGCATGTATAAATGCAATGCTTGGGTAGACTTGACACTTATAAACTATATAAAGAACACAAACAGAAACTAAAAGGCAGACAGACCCTAAAAACCAGCAAAAGAAGCAGGCTAGGACCTCAATTTGGGTACAAACAATGATCTGAAAATCACTGTAGACTTTCAAACAGGTAAGTACAGACCAAAAACTGATAGACAGTAGACTGGACAAACAGAGTCTAAGACCCTGATCACTAATCTAGACTTAAGCACTCAACCAATAACCCAAACAGGCCAGGAAGTTTCAAAATGCAGACAGTAAATAACACAAGTAAAAGGAACCCAAGGGCTTCGAAAAGCACTCAAACGTGATCACCTGAAACACTCAGACAACTATGCAACACTCTTAAAGAAAGCCTCTACAGAAGACAGGACTCATACCATGCCAAAGAACAAGCAAACTTCAACATAAAAATCACAATCTTCAAGGATATGCGCGACTGTATAGTAAAGCAGGTCGCATATGATGCGCGACTGTCTATAAGGACAACCCGCGCATGCAACTTGATATGCGCGACTGTCTATAAAGGCAACCCGCGCATAGGTATAAAATTTTCCCAGAAAACAGAGAAAAAACCAAGACTTTCAAATGCTGTAAGTATGTAATAAGGCAGGACAAAAGATCACAAACAAGACTTCGAGCAATTACTGGCCAGGACCACAGAAAAAGACTTAAAGCAAACTTGGCATCCCCAGCGGAGTCGCCAATTCTGTTGTAATGAAGAATTCACCTAATAACCTAGGTCTGGGGGTTACCAACGTACTATGACCTTGCAGACAATTTGATTATAAAAGCACAAATAGGAAATAGGGAAGTAGCAGGAACTTACTTGTAATAAACGAAGGTTGATCCAAGATAACTCCTTCCTCTTTGCTTCACTTCTACAATCTCCAGGATAATTCCTCCTTCAACCTGTTAACAAAGATTCTTCCAATATACAGTATGATTCATATATAAAGATGTATGTTAGGCAAATCACATATCATAATGAAATATAGATATTTACCAAGTCACAACACATGAAACACAATATGGAAGAAGTAATCTGCTTTATTAACAGTAATAGAGGGAGTTTAGGTTACAACCCAATGTCTGAACAAGGGACTCCTCTGTCACCAAAGGACTCTGAGTTTCTCTGCTCCAAAGGTGCTGTATAAAATCCACCAGCATAACTTTTCTCTCCAAGTATGCATATCCAACCCCTCCCCAAGGCCTCTATTTATCTGAAGGAAATGAGCCAGTTTTCGAAGGTTAGGGAGGTTGCAGCAGTTAATGGGATTAAGGTAAATGAAATAACTAAACTCCCATTAACGCGTGCTTTTAAAAACTAATTTTGAGGGAGATATGCGCGGGTCTGTAGTAAGGCAACCCGCGCATCATGCGCGACTCTGTATAAGGGAAACCCGCGCATAGATGTATGCGCGACCTGCTGAACATAACACTCGCGCATATGCGCGACATGCCAATAGGGATAGTCGCGCATGCACTCAAAATCTCAAAATAAAAAAGTAACTAGCTGGGCATATAGGTAATGTATTTCATCAACAACCAAGGTATAATGAAACTGGGCAAACCTCAATCCATAAGTGTCCTTTTGTGTGCCGACCTGAGGGATGTCAGCACTCGGACGGAGAGGTGCCAATCAGCTGTATAACACCATTTACCATTTTTCTTGGGTACAATTACGAGTGGGGAAACCCACTCACTGTCTGAAATAGGATATATAAATCCTGCTTCCAAGAGTTTCTGAATATCTTCCTTCACTATGTCCCTAAGATTGGGGTTCATTCATCGTCGAGGCTGACACAGAGGTTGGGGGTCAATTTTAATATAAATATGATGGGTGCACATGTTAGAGGGAATACCCTGCATGTCTGTATACTCTCAGGCGAATGCCCCCTTGTGTTCTTTCAAGAGACTGATCAGGCGCTTCTGTTCATCTAAGGAGAGGTTGGGATTAATATTCAAGGTTTTTCTAGACTCTACCTCAATAGGAATACTTTTCAAATTTTTCGATACTAGGATTATGTGTGTGTCACCAACTAGTGCTTCTTCTGTGATATTTTCTTGTTCTTCCTTGCCCAGATTAATGTTCAGGATTTGATAAACTTTTTTATTGACTGAGGTGGGTTAACTAATGAAGTTATTAATGGCATCATCTTCAGTTTCATCCTTAATATTATTTTCTAGGCTTCAGTTACATCTAGGTTTACTTCGGTGGCCGTCTTCAGGGTCTTGATTTCAAATTCAATTAGGAAGATGACACTTTTTCCATACACTAAATCGTAAGGAGAGAAACCTGTGGTGTTACACCAAGTGGTGCGATATGCCCATAGTGCTTCTGGAAGCCTATCAGCCCAATCTCTACGATGGCTCTTGAATTTCTTGGTAAGGATGGCTTCAATAACTTTATTAGTGCTTTCCACCTGGCCATTGGATTGGGGATGGTAAGGTGAATCTACCCGATGTTGAACATGATACTTCTGTAGTAGATCTTCAAAGTGATGCGACATAAATTGCGGTCCCCCATAAGTAACTACTTCCTTAGGTACCCCAAAATGGGTAAATATTTCACTGCATAGAAATTCAATCACAGCCTAGTCATTAGCCTTCGCCAGAGCTACAGCTTCCATCCATTTGTTCATATAATCGATACAGACCAAGATGTAAGCTTTCTGTTTGGAATGAGGACTGATAGGGACAACAAAATCCAGAGCCCATCTATCAAATGGTTCAATTACTGATTGAGGTTGCAGAGGCATTTGATCTAATCTGTTGGGCTGGCCCATCCTTTGGCAGTTATCACAGGACTAAACATACCCTTTTGCATCCCTGAAAAGATTAGGCCAATAGTAGCCCATCCTCACTGCTTTGTATCTTCTCCTTATATCTTCAAAGTGTCCCCCACAAGGTTCATCATGGAAAGCCTTCAGTATATGAAAGATTTCATCTTCCCTTATACATCTTCTGATTATAAGATTAGGACCTGTGTAAAAGAGATTATCATTTACCCAACAATACCTGGCACTTTGCTGGATGATTTTTCTCTTTTCTCTTTTAGACATATGTGCTAGAAGCTTTCCTACAACCAGATAATTAGTGATGTCTGCATACCAAGGGGAATGAGCTGAAACTATGAATAAATGTTCATCTAGAAAAGAGTCCTCAATAGGAAAATTATCATCACTGTTAGTGAAATGAGATAAAATATCAGCGACAACATTTTCTTTTCCAGGTTTATCTATGATGGTAATATCAAATTCCTATAATAATAAGAGCCATCTAGTCACTGTAGCATTAGTGACGAGTTTTTTCATTAGATATTTAATAGTAGAGTGGTCAGTGTGCACAAATGTAGGATATTTAATGGCAGAGTTAATTCCTTCTCGGTGACAGTATAATTAAGTTCAGCAGGGGCTAAATTTATAATAATATAATAAATTGCATAAGGTACTTGACCATCCTGTTGTCCTAAAACTGCTCCAATGGCGATATCAGAAGCATCTAAAGAAATGTGAAAGGGTAGGGTCCAATTAGGTCCTCTTAAGATAGGAGTTTTGGACAACTTCTCCTTCAGCTTAACAAACACTGTCTGGCATGCTTCACTCCAAACAAACTACACATCCTTCATTAACAATGAAAAGAAAGGAGAAGCAAGTTTGGAAAAATTTTCTATAAATCTTCAGTAGTATCCAACATGTCCCAGAAAACTTTGCACCTCTTTTTGAGTTGCAGGAGTAGGTATATTTTTTATCGCCTTGATTTTTGAGGGGTGCACTTGAATGCGATTGATAGAGATGAAGTGACCCAATATCACCCCTTCACTCATCATCATATGTAACTTTTCAATGCTTAAAGAGAGCTAGGTCTGTTCACAGTGAGCTAAAACTTTTTTCAAATTTTCCAATGCTTCCTCAAAATCCTTGTCGTAAGGAGTAAAATCATCCATAAAAATTTCCATACTGTCATTAACTAATTCAGAAAATATGCCGATTATAGCTCTTGGAAATGTTGTTGGTGCATTACATAAATGAAAGGGGAGCACTCTGTAGGAAAATGTTCCCCACGGATAAGTGAAGGTAGTTTTATCTTGGTCTTCAGGAGAAATCTAAATCTGATTGTACCCGCTAAACCCATCCAAGAAGGAGAAGAACTTCTTTGCTGATAGGGTGTCGAGTACTTGGTCAATAGAGGGCAAAGGGAAGTGGTCTTTTTGTGTGGCTTTGTTCGGCTCCCTATAATCGACGCAGACTCTCCATTTACCATTTTTCTTGGGTACAATTACAAGCGGGGAAACCCACTCACTGTCTGAAATAGGATATATAATTCCTGCTTCCAAGAGTTTCTGAATATATTCCTTCACTATGTCCCTAAGCTTGGGGTTCATTCGTCATTGAGGCTGACACACAGGCTTGGGGTCACTTTTAATATAAATATGATGGGTGCACATGTTAGAGGGAATACCCCGCATGTCTGTATACTCTCAGGCGAATGCCCCCTTGTGTTCTTTCAAGAGACTGATCAGGCGCTTCTGTTCATCTAAGGAGAGGTTGGGATTAATATTCAAGGTTTTTCTAGACTCTACCTCAATCGGAAAACTTTTCAAATTTTTCAATACTAGTATTATGTGTGTGTCACCAACTAGTGCTTCTTCTGTGATATTTTCTTGCTCTTCCTTGCCCAGATTAATGTTCAGGATTTGATAAACTTTTTTATTGACTGAGGTGGGTTAACTGATGAAGTTATTAATGGCATCATCTTCAGTTTCATCCTTAAAAGTTAAGGCCTTCCCTATAGTTAACAATGGTTGAACACCCTCCTCTTCCTATGGCTCCATCGAAAAAGAGGTTTCATCTTGGAGGATAAAGAGTGAGGTTCTTAGTCTCGGTGCCATCAGATATTGTCATAGACCTAGATCGAAAGATGATGCAAGCATCGGCTGTGGCCAACCAAGGCCTTCCCAGGATCAATGGGTGTCCTCCCAGCAGCGACTTCGGTTGTAAAACCAAGAATTCACTATGATACTCCCATGAATCAACTGAGATGATGAGATCGTCCAGAATTTTCTCAGGTTTAATGGTGGATCTATCTGCCAGTTCTAAAATAGTGGGGGTCGGGCTAAGATTATTGATCCCAAGTTTTCTTATAGTTTCAATTGTCATGACATTAATCGCTACTCCTGAATCTACTAGTACGTTGGGTATCTATGTATGCCCAATCTACATAGTGACAGTGGGATTCCCAGGGTCATCATACTTGGCTAATAGGGTTTTTCCTATTATTAACGCAGATAATTTCCCTATGACGTGGACAGTGGGAGGATCTCTGGGATTCCTTCCTGATTTCTTTGTGAACAGGTCCTGAATAGTTCTAGCATAGATAGGTACGTCTTGAAGAGCTTGAAGGAGGGGTATTCTAACATAAATATTCTTTAACTCTCTTAAGAGGTTAAACTGAGGTTGTCCCCTGCCCTTGGTAGCATTAATCTCTCAGGACACAGTGGTTGCCTAATCAGATGGGTAGGCTACGCATCGCTAGATTTATCATTTTTTGTTTCAGCCGTCCCATTTGTGGGATGTTCAGCATCTTCAATAATGGGAATTGTATTAGACAGATGCTGGGGATCCACCCCTTCTTCATGTACAGAGGGTGGAACATATTCTATAATTATAGGCTCTATTATTTTCCCTGACCGTAAATGAATATTGTTGCAGGGCATAGGAGAAAGGGAGTAGGCTGGCATGTTGACAGTCTCAAATTGATGGACTATTTTATTGTTTGGGTTAGGATTAGGTTGAGCAGGCAGCTGAGGTTGTATTGGTGCATTAGGGACAGAATTGTTCTGCAACTACAACTGCGACTACTGATGAGGGTATTGAGGATATTGAGGATATTCAGGAGGGTATGGTGGCTGTTCAGGTAAAGGTTGTTGAGGAAACCGATTCCTTGGATGGAAATTACTCCATCTAGGAGACCAAGAAGTAGCTTGGTGTGGTGGCTATGTCTAGGGATTCCATGAGTTATAATTTTGTATTGTAGGTTGGGAAGGGTTCCACTGAGCATAATTCGAAGGGAATTGTGTATTCACATTTTGCATATTATTCCAATCGCTCATATTATTCAAAAATGTAAATGAGTCTGGGGTCATACCTTGGTTTTGAGGCTGCCAAGGTTTCTTCTGTGCAATGAGGTAGGCCGACTCCACCTCTGGAGTTGATTCCTGCAAAACAGCCTTCACTTGGGAAAGTGAGGGACACTCTTTCGTGTCGTGGTTCAGCTCACACAGCTGACACACCTCTACTTTGTCAAGTGGGAACTACCTCAAAGGATGGTTCTTTCTACATCGAGGGCAGAACACACCTAGTGTGAGGTCTTCTACTGCATGTTTTTGTTTTGCCTTCAGGACGTCGATTTTTGAGGAGATAGAGCTCATCATTTCTGTTTTAAAAGTTTCAAGGAGATTTCCTATCTCTACATGGGTGGCTCCTATGTTTGATGAATTCTGAGTTCTGTCGAAGACATCGCGTTCTAGCTTATCCCGTTTGTCTTGGCTGTTGTTCTTGGAAGATCCCCTGGAGTACCTTTTACATAATTCCACAATATTTTCGAAAGATTCCTTGGAGATATCCCCCTTTCCCAACAAGTTTAACATATCTAGACAATCATCCCTAATCCTGTGAAGTAGGATTATCTTGAGCACATCTAACCCCATGTTTGTCTATCCAGTTCTTTGCATGTTGTATAAAATCCTTTCTACAAAATCTTCCAGACTCTCATCCTCCTTCTGCAGCATTTTGAACAATTCTTCTCTTTTGTCCTTGGTGTTGCAATATTCCTGATATTTCTCTAGGAACACCTATTTCATCCTGTCGCAATTAGCGACAGTTCCTCCTCCTAGGCTCATGAACTAGCGTAATGCATTGTCCTTCAGAGTGGCAGGGAAGAGTTTTAGCTTTTGTGCATCAGTGACGTAGTCATAGCTATGACAAAGGATATCCACTTCGAAATAAATTCATCTAGGTCCTCTACCACTTTTCCATGGAAGCGAGGCAACACCGATGGTGATATATTTTTCATAGGGGCTGTCCCTTCTGGCTGCTGAATCAAGAATTGAAGTGTAGCTACTGTTCCTTTAGGCAGGGAATGATTTTCATGATGATAGTTTTCCCGCATTTCCTCTTCCTTGTTATATTCATGTCTGTTACTCATCCCCTCTTCTGTTTTCTCTTCTTTGTTCATTCCTTCATTCTTCTCCTTGTTCTTTTCCTTATTCCTCCACTGATCAGTAATATTTTGGTGGAACTGCGTCCACTCTTCTTCAGTTACAACCTTCCCATAAATGTGGTAGATTGAGCCTCTACCAACAAGTTTGGTTGTACTATCTTTGTGCTCTCCTACAGGGATATTTGAGAAAGTTGCGGCTGCTCATGTGTTCTCCACTGTGTACCTTGACGCTAGCGCCCCAAGATCGGCAGGGCTTCTTCTAATAGGATTTTCTTGATGGAAATCCCTGGTCGATGAATCAGTCCTATCAACAAGATCATCAATGAATATCCTTCTACCCAACTGTGGACCTCGACCGTGACCCAAACCACTTGCACTGTTAGTATTTTGTGGGGTTTTGGGAGTCGAAAGATTATCATGCTTTACCCTTCTTGTATTCATGAAACCCAAATCATTAGAGAAAAAAAATGGAAAAGACTAAATAGAAACAATTATAGAATGCAACTAATGATGGTGTTTAATCTTTATCCTTCCCCAACAATGGCGCCAAATGTCAGGCACCCAATATGCAAGTGAATTACCACTAACATACAGCGTGTACAATATTTATTCTCAACTCGAGAAAGTATTGTATTTCAAGGATAACATGCACAGTATATGATTAAACAAAAAATAATAATTACCTACTCAGTCGACTGTCACATTATACCACTACAGATCTCCAAGGAATGCAATCACAACACACTATAAATCCACACTTGTTACAACTTCTTATGAGAAAATAAAATTAACATAACATCACATGACAGTGTTAAATTTTCTTATGATTAGCTAAGACATCAGTATTTCATTTCATTTTCATGATAAAAGCATATAAACAGGATCACTGAAAGATAGACAAGCACAACAATAAAAAAGTAACACAAATATTTATCCTGGGAAAACCCTAAAGGGAAAAACCCAGCAAAAGCTTCCTCAATATAGATGCCCCCAAAAAATAAAAGATAAAACTAGCAAGGAGATCAAAGCCTAATCCTCCTCCTTATCCAGCTACTTCTCTTCTACACTAATGCACTACACAAGTGAGAGTGTGTGTGTCACAAATGAGGAGCACTACACCTCTATTTATATTCATCCGTTCGCTTAAGTTAACTCATTTGACATGTAGGCTCGAGTTAAATCATGTAGGATCGAGTTACACATGTATGCTCAAGTAAACACACTGGGGTGCTGATGACCCACCTTTACAATTAGAGGGGACTACCTCATGAATATTATTAGTTCTTCCGATTAGGAGCATCGGGGTACAATGTAATACAAATGGTTTTCCTGGTAGGACCATCGGGGGCCACAAAAAGATACATATAGAATATTCTTCGAAGTTACAATATTTCAACACGAGTAGAGATAGGGGACATCATCAACATCAGCAGGTTAACACATATATAAATCATTGGAATATTTTCAACATCATGTAGTCTTCATCTTCAATCTTCAGTCTTCATCTTCAACAACATCTTCAGTCTTTGATCAGCAACATCTTCATCATTTTGATCTTCATCTTCAGCACTTGGACCTTTCGATCAGCAACATCTTCAGCACTTTGACTGTTCGATCAGCAACATCTTCAGAATTTTGACCTTTCGATCAGCAACATCTTCAGCACTTTGACTTTTCGATCAAGAACAACATCTTCAGCATTTTGTCCTTTCAATCAGCAACATCTTCAGCATTTTTAATTTTCAATCAGCAACAACATCTTCAGCACCTTGACCTTTCAATAAGCAGCAACATCCTCAGTACTTTGATCTCTTGATCAACAATATCATCATCAACACGTTTCCCTTTTGATCAGCAGCAACATCATCATCATCATATTCTGATTTGTCGATCAGAAACATCATCAACATAGAAACATCATCATCATACTCTGATCTTTCAATCAGAAACATCATAATCATAGTGCCTCATCATCATACTCTGATCTTTATATTAGTACGTCATCATCATCATACTCCGATCTTTCGATCAGTATGTCATCAACATCATACTCTAATCTTTCGATCAGTATGACATCATCATACTCTAATCTTTTGATCAGTACATCATCATACTCGAATATTTCGATCAGTACGTCATCATAATCATACTCTGATCTCTCGATCAGTACGACATCATCATCATCAGCAACAACCTGCAATCCAAAACTCAAAGACAAAAAGTATTTGGATCATTTTTGGACTTAAAGTCCAGGGATGATACAATGCCACCACTTTCTCTACAACCGAAGTTACCGTATTGATTATAGGAGAATCGGTCCCTATCACTTTAGGACTAAGTCCAAGGACGATGCAATCCTACCACATTCTTGAGGACCAAAGCCACTGGATTGATTACGGGAAAATCAGTCCCTATCACTTTAGGACTATGTCCAAGGATGATGCAATCCTACCAAATTCTCTAGGAACGAAGCCATCGGATTGGTTACGGGAGAATCAGTCCCTATCACTTTAGGACTATGTCCAAGGATGATGCAATCCTACCACATTCTCGAGGACTGAAGCCACCGGATTGATTACAGGAGAATCAGTCCCTATCACTTTAGGACTATGTCCAAGGATGATGCAATCCTACCACATTCTCGAGCACCTAAGCCACCAGATTGATTACAGGAGAATCAATCCCTATCACTTTAGGATGATGTCCAAGGATGATGCAATCCTACCACATTCTCGAGGACCGAGGTCACCGGATCTATTATGGACAGATGTCCCGAGATGATACAATCCCTCTTAAATCTCGAAGATCGAGGTCTTCGGATCAATTTAGGGCAATTTCCCAGGGATGATACAATCCCACCACATTCTTGGGGACCAAGGTCACCGGATCTATTATGGACAGATGTCCCAGGATTATACAATCCCTCTTCATTCTCGAATACCGAGGTCTTTAGATCACTTTAGGGAAAATTCCCAGGGATGATACAATCCCACTGCAACATCATTACTCCCCCTTTCAAGGAAGGTCTTTCCGAACAACACCAAGCATGTCTCAAAAGTGTTCGAACTCTATTCGAGGCAGAGGCTTCGTCAGTACATCATCATCCAAACCATCATCATCTACATCTTTAGTTATCTGAATACTGATCTATCACCATATGTATCTCCAGTATGTGAATACTAAAAGAATCATCATCTATATCTTCAGTATAGAAATACTAAAAGCAGCATCATCTCTATATTTAGTATAGAAATACGGAATCATCATCATCTATATCTACAATATGTAAACATTGAAATATCATCTATATCTTCAGTATGGGAATGCTGAAATCATCATCATCTATATCTTCAGTATGGGAATACTAAAACATCATCATCTCTATATTCAGTATAGAAATACTGAATCACCATCTTCTACATCTACACTATCATCATCTGCATCTTATCTTGTATGTAGAAATACTGGATTTCTATGTGTTACGTCAGAACACAGGGTTATTTTTCAACATAGACTATGGTTATAACATAGAATCATTGTAGTATCCATATTTAGGTCAAAGAGAACTGATATCATCTTCTAAAGCCATATGGCTTCATAACTTAGTATAGCAATCTGCTATGTATTCTGCTTCAACCTTGCTAAGAGAACACTGGACTATTTCCTGCTAAACCATGAACTCATAGCAGGCCTCAAACAAAAGCATCTACCTGATGTGCTTTTCCTGTCTGAGATACTTCCAGCCCAATATGCATCTGTGTAGCCATACAATCTATACTCATGGCTACGATCATAGTATATACCAAAGTCTATAGTCCCTTTCAGATATCTCATCACATGTTTTATAGCTACTAGGTGAACCCGTCTGGGTTGAACAATATATTGACTTAAGGTGTTCAAAGAAAAACAAATGTCTAGTCTGGTATTTGTTAAGTACATCAATGACCCAATGATCTATCTATAGTAAGTCACATCCACTAACTCTAAGGATTCATCAGCTAACAACTTCAGGTTGGAGTCCATGGGTGTGGCCATGACTTTGCATTCCAACATATTGAATCTCTTCAATATCTCTACCGCATACTTTCCCTGGTTGAGAAATATTCCTTCTAAACTTTGGCATACTTCTAGACCTAGGAAATAATGCATTAACCCAAGGTCTTTCATCTCAAATTATTCTGCTAGTTTCTTCTTGCTTTCCATGATCTGTTTCTCATTACCTGTCAAGAATAAGTCATCCACATATAGTAATATCTTCTAAAACCTTGTAGGAAAGGTTAGGATCGAATTTACTCTTGGAAAAGTCCATGCTCATCAGGAAGCTATCTATTCTTCCATACCAAGCTCTGGGAGCTTTCTTTAGGCCATAGAGGGCCTTCTTCAACTTGCATACTTGATTCCATCTGTCTTCAAATTCAAATCCTTGTGACTATTCAAAGCAAAACTCTTCCTCAATCATACCATTAAGTAAGGCTTGTCTTTAGTTCATCATGGAAGAAACTACCATGATAGTTTTGAAGGAAGTGTACCTTGCTTCCTGGAGTAAGTGTCTCTTCAGAATTAAGCCTCTAGCCACAAGTATTACCTTACTTCTATCAACAACATATCTTATCTTGCACATCCATTTGGAAGATACAACATTCTTGCTTTTTGGTTTGATTACTATATCCCAAACATCATTCTAGTTTCATAACATCTTCTATGAGTTTGTCTTCTTAAGTCATCAACATATCATAGTCTTCTACATTCAACCTTGAAGGTTGGAACCCACTTATTGTTGGTAAAGTATTGATCCATCACGAAGCTATCCATCATGTCATACCATGTCGAACTCAGATATAATTTTCTATAGTCACACCCCTAAAGTGGAGTATCATCTTCCCTCTTCATTCTGTATAGGTGGTTCTATGCTTGATATATAATGGTCAATAGAGTATGTCCTGTCATAGTCTATTCTTTCTGAGGCAAATCAGGAACCTTGCTTTGTACACTTGTTCTTGTAGATCCATATGGAAGATACTACATACTTCCCTTTATGTCTTGAAATCATATCATATACATCATTCTCCATGATCAACTGTTATTCTTTGATCATAGCTTCTTTCATAGCATTCTTTTCTTCATCTTGAGTTATCACTTTTACCCATGATGGTCTTCATGCTTCAAGGTGGATCTACCACTCTCTGAAGCTCTTTATTCCGTCATGGTGTCTCTAACCCTAGGAGCTTCAGATTCATGTTTATTGGAGTGAATCTTGAATTGTCATCACTTGTTCTTTGGAATAAGTCTCATCCTTCTTTTCTTGTAGGAGGTTGTATAGGACCTTTCCTACAATTCAAATGCACTAGTTGCATGGTTATAA
>LPNX010589189.1:590950-642936 GCA_001517045.1 Pseudotsuga menziesii | reverse complement strand
GCTTATCATCAAGCTGACATGATAGATCACTTTGAAATCAGAACCTCAAATGCAAATAGCAAAAGATTAGATCTTACCGATTTGAGGTGTCCGTCCTCCTTCCAGAGCTAGTTGATTTAGGGTTTGTCAGAGAAACCATAATTTTAAAAACTTGGAATATTTCAGATCTGATTGCATATAAATATATATCTCTTCAAATTGAGCTATCTAATGTACTCCTTTTCTGAAAATAGTGGAGGGAATCTCCTAGAACATGAAGCCCTAGTTTTCCAATTTCTTCTGCAGAAATTCCTGTCACTGTTTCTGTGATATCTCCAAAATTACTTCTCCTATGTGTCTGAAATTTCACACTTAGGTAACCTTGCATGTCCCTGATGCACCAATATAGGTTTAATCATATTTTTTTTCACCAATTGGGATTTATGATCCTTTTCCCATGGCGACCTGTTACAGGACTTTTCAGAACAGCGAAGTTGTACGGACTGCCACGTGTCACTATTTCATCTTCTGGTTCTAAAATTTGGACCACAGAAATTAAAGTCCATGATATTTATGGAACATATTCAGGAATTCAATTTGGACCTCCATATCCCAAGCTATATCAATGTTACCTAGGTGTCCTGTTTAGGGATGAATTCTAGAAGAGGCTAGAACCCTAACTTGGAGGGATCATATCTCCCAAAACATAGCACATCGGAGGATTAATTTTGGACAAAATGTACACCAAGATTTTATCTATGTCCTCTGGAATTTTTAGCTCCTGAAACTTTTCCAAACTCGGGATATAGTGAATGTACCAAAACGTAGCAGTTTTAGTATTTAGGGTTTTTCTAGCTCGGGGTGAAACTAGGGTTTGACTTTCCCGGAGTTTGACCCAACCAAAAAAATTGATCCAAGTCTCTAGAATTCGATTTTGATGAGGAGAGAAATCATATGCTAGGCTCACTCAAAAATTCTTCGTCTGCAAGAATCCCTAATTTCCCGCACCGAAAACTAAAAATGCTTGGAATCGAATTCCGCTTCGACAGAAAGATGCACCCTTCAATGGAGAGTCAGCCTAGCCTTATTTTCCTGATCAATTGTGGAGAGAGAACCAAAAAGTAAGAAGCCCTAGATTCTGTAGCTGCACAATGTCTTCTTTTTAGGGTGGCTCTGATAACATGTTAAATTTTCATATGCTTAGCTAAGACATCAGTATTTCATTTCATTTTCATGACAAAAGCATATAAATAGGATCACTGAAAGATAGACAAGCACAACAATTAAAAGGGAACACAAATATTTATCCTGGGAAAACCCTATAGGGAAAAACCCAGCAAAATATTCCTCAATATAGATGACCCAAAAAGATAAAAGATAAAACCAGCAAGGAGATCAAAGCCTGATCCTCCTCCTTCTCCAGCTACTTCTCTTCTCCACTAATGCACTACACAAGTGAGAGAGTGTGTGTCACAAATGAGGAGCACTACACCTCTATTTATATTCATCCGTTCCCATAAGTTAACTCATTTGACATGTAGGCTCTAGTTAAATCATGTAGGGTCTAGTTACACATGTAGGCTCAAGTGACCACACTGGGTGCTGATGACCCACCTTTACAATTAGAGGGGACTACCTCATGACTCTTATTAGTTCTTCCGATTAGGAGCATCAAGGTACAATGTAATACAAGTGGTTTTCCCAATAGGACCATCGGGGACCACAAAAAGATACATATATAATATTCTTCAAAGTTACAATATTTCAACACTCCCCCTTAACGAGAAGGGTACTCTACGACAACATCAACAACAACAAGAGTAGATATATGGGACATCATCAACACCAGCAAGGTAACACATCTATAAATCATTGGAAGATTTTCAACATCATATAGTCTTCATCTTCAATCTTTAGTCTTCATCGTCAGAAAAATCTTCAGTCTTTGATCAGCAACATCTTCAGCATTTTGATCTTTTAATTAGCAATGACATCTTCAGCACTTGGACCTTTCGATCAGCAACATCTTCAGCACTTTGATTGTTCGATCAACAACAACATCTTTAGCATTTTGACCTTTCAATCAGAAAAATATTCAGCACTTTGACTTTTCGATCAGCAACAACATCTTCAGCATTTTGTCCTTTCGAAGGCCCAGCCTTCACGTAGAGATGCTAGCTGAACACACGTAAAAACCTTTAGATCAGAAGTAACTCCTTGTATTAAAAGACAGAGTGATTACACAATTCCGTCTCATAGCTAATACAATGAATTGATTATATTTTCAACAACCCCTGGCTCTAAACAATTCTCCATATTTATAAAATGTAGATCACAACATCTTATCCTATTATGGGACAGCCATGAAGATATCTGATCTTCATGTGCCCTAAATGACAACAGTTGTTACAAACGTGGCAGGATGAAAAATAGGAAACATAGAAAAACTGTTAATCAGCCAAGGAGTGACAATATCTTCTGATTACGACTACACATGAGCAGCAATGCACTATCGACCTCCAAGTCTGACGCATTCTGTTACCTTGTTGCAGCTTTTTCTGAGATATCGCACTGGAACCGCATTCTTTGGGTGATGATAGGATGGATCGGGATCAACTTGAGCAGTGAATGCCCGTCCTTTTCATATCTTGTTCAGCCTAATCTTCCTGCAGGCCACTTATCTCAAAATACCTTTATAAACCATAATATGTTAGCGCATTGAGAGATACAAAGCCTTAATTATCACAATCATAAGTATTAATAAAATAAAACAAAGACCAATCATACCTTGGTGGTTTGAAGAGTAGACTGGGGATAAAATGTTTAATTTGCATGTTGAATAGGGTAGGATAGAACAAGAAGAGGTAAATAAGGGTGGTCAAAAGAGGCCATTTATGGAGTCAAGTTGTCTATTGTGGTACCCCAAGCCATAGGAATTTCTCTTTGTAACAGAATTGGCGACTCCGATCGGGAGTTCCTAGTAGTTGTCCTTTGGGGGTCTTCTATTGGCATTCAATGACTTTGAATTGCTCTTTTTTCTCTTGTTTCTGTGTCAGGTGTGGCCGCATGTTTTCCTGGTAGTGTCTGATTGGTGTGAAGTTTGTCTCAGCTTGTCTTTTTTCCTTTATTTTTATGTACCTTTCTTCCTGTACATGAGTTTTTAACTCACAGTCACGTATAAACGTGGGTTTCACTACTATTTCCGCGTACACATTCGGGTTTACTACAAACAATCGTGTATTCCCTTACTTTTTCCTTTTAGACAAAGATGGATTGTTGATGGGTGATTTTTTATGATTGTTGAGTCTCCTTTGATACTGCTAGAGTCTGTATACACCTCTATTTCTGACCAGAGACATTATTTTTAGGGTAAAATTTCTTTTTTGATGAATGTTCTTGTCATTGCATTTTCGATTTTTTGTTTTGGGATTAGTGCATTAAATTTTTTTACCTTATTACTTTGCTTGAGTGTTGCTTGAGTGTGATTGTAGAGTCTGGTGGTTGTAGAAGAATTCTTTTGCTTTAATATCTCATTTTTATTTCAAAAAATCCAAATATATTTCCTTATCATTATGCATTGCATCTTGCATTTTGCATAGTACTTGCACTAGATTTGCTTTGGAGTATTAGTCAGGATTTCATATAGGAAAGCTTGAATTTATCATTTGAAGAAAATTGTGCATTTCACGTAGTAGCATACTGTGTTTTTCATGGACACAATGGATTTGCATTGATTATTAGGTGTGCATTTTGCTTCATGTTGTGTCATAACGCCATTAGTTTCACGACCATATCCCTCTTTTGAGTAATAAATCCAGTTAAAATCAATGCTTATATAAAATGAACTACACTATTTTATTTGATAGGGTTGACCAACAAGATTAGGTTTTAGGGTCATGGAATACTTCATTGTGTGTAAATTATCCAAGACCACTAAACAACATGTATGTGTCTGTCCAAGTGAGTGTGTGAAATTCCTTGGTATAACCAGTGTTTTTCAGGATCCTCCTCTCAAAGGGGAGTTAAGCACGACGCATTGTGAGCGGTTATTGAGTGGGATGACCCCTAGTCATAACTGAGTAGCACTAGAGATATTTATAGGATTGTATTCATATTTGGGGGCTCTTTCGAGAGTTTTGGGATTTGTTACCGTGCCCATATGGTCAATCCCACCTGCAACTGTACGCCTGAGCATTGATTATATTGAGGTGACCTTAGTGGCCTTACCTAGGATATCAAGGGGGTACCCTACAGGGGTTATTCTGTGGGTGTCTCGGCTAGGTTGGGGTTGGACAGTATAGTCGCTTTATGCATTGAAGCTAAGGGCCACAATAATTGGTTACGTACCTCCACTTTTTGTGTATGGGAGTCTCAAGCCCCTCCTAGGCGAGACATACCTGCTTCATTCGGGAGCACACTTATCCTACCCTTGATTGCTTTTGTTTGGCTTTAGATTTTATTGGTGATTGCTCTGTGCACATTATCTTGCCTAGGGTTTACGTATGTAGAGAGTCTTTTATATTTTTTGAGACATTGTGGATTATGGTGTGGCTCCTCTCCATTCTCGTCATTTAGAAGGACTTTCACCTTCTACATCTCCTCCTCATTTGAGAGAGAGAAATAGACAGCCTAGGAGGACTACTTCGCACATTGATTCACACATGATGGGAGACCATGTTCAAGGTATTCTTGGACCACCTTATTCCATTCAAGTGGAATATGGGGAGTTTACTCCTAACTACGATCCTTCACTTGATTTGACTGAGTTAGGTCCTGTAATTTCTGCGATAGGTACTTTTCATTATAGACATACTTACTCTAGTGTTGATCCCCCATTGACGCATCACTGGTATGGAATGCCAAAAGATTATGAGACTCATTCTGAACCTGCGAGCACTAGTTATGATAGTAATGGTATGTCTGGTTTTCCCACACATGATTTGGCATTTCATGTCAAATCTGAGTTTGAACCTAACACTATGCCTAGGGGAACTCTCATTCCTTACCATGTGGAGAGGTTTGCAAGCACAAGTCACATTGCACCTTCCATCCCATCGATGGAAGCTACATCACATATTCCTCCTAGGTCTACGGTTAGTGATCCTATTAGGATACCAGATCCGAGATGAGTGACTATAGGGAATAACACGTACATAATTACATAGGTCCCTTCATCCTCTGTCCCTATTTCTTCGAATGTTCACCCTCCACCTCATTCATGTGGTCCTTCGGGATGGAATGTTGCTACGAGTCATGTCCATACTGTGATTACTCGACCAGTTGTGTCTCAGGTTCAAGTACCGCCCATTGTTTCGGGAGGTCATGTTCATACTTCTAGAGGTCATATTACTACTTTCAGAGCATATATTCCTACTTCCAGAATGTATATTCCTACTTCTGGAGCATATATACCTACTTACGGAGTGTCTCATGAGACATATCATGCGATGAATTATGGAACTTATTATGGGACACAGTATGGATAGGTTTCTTCACCTTATGGGTGTGGGTATCAACAACCCGCTTACTCTCTAAATTACAGATTTCTAGACCACACTATGGTGCTTCCAAGCCACCCTATATGAGTCAAATAGGAGGAGGGAACTATGGCCAAGGCCATGGTGGTTATGGTAATCAGAACTATGTGAATCAAAACTATTAGGGAGAGTTCCATCGACCTACTCATCCTAGGCTCCCTTTCCTCGCAATGCTAAATCTTCCTCACTTGTAGAGATTAACAAACTATCCTGTAGCTCATGACCCAGCTTGGCCGGCTGTCCCTACTAAGCTTCCCTTGGACATACCCAAATTGGAGGGAAAACCGAGAGAGGATCTGAGTGAACATGTTACTACCTTTCACCTATGGTGCTCTTCAAATTCCTTACACAAAGATTCGATCTGTTTAAGGTTGTTTCAACGCACCCTTACAAGGCCTGCCGTGAAATGGTATATAGAGCTACCTAGGGGGGCATTCACTTTGTTCGATGACCTAGCAATGAATTTTCTTAACCACTTCCAACTACTAGTGTGTTATGACATTGCTATAGAAATCTTGTCAACTTTTTGGTAGGATAAAGCCACACATCTCAAATCATATCCAAGAGTGGCATAGACAGAAGAGGTTGGTTAAATCCTTTATACTACCGAAATTCCTCCTCGAATGGTTCCTTAAGTCGTTATTGCCTTATATAGCGAAGGATGTTTCTACATTCGTAGTGCAAAATGAGGAGCAAGGCATTTTTAGGGCACAGGAACTGGATTTGATTTATGCTCAATATGGTTTGTTATATGAAATCATTCTGAATTCTCCGCATTGTAGTTTCGACCCCAAAGTTAAACTTGGACCACATGTCGATGGAATTGTTGGTTGTGTGAGTGCTAAACCTGCGAATTCAGTTGTGAAACAAGTTAGCCAATTTTCAATCAACCAATCTACTTTGGGACAAGCCACGGCTTCGTCTCAACCCACCCAAATGGTGAGTGTGCTTTCGGTGCAATCGTCGGACCAGAAGGGTAACTAGCAGCCCAAAAGGAATAAAAAGAACGGTAAGAACAATCGTAAGGGTGGGAATAGGAATGAAAATGATAATAATAATGACAAGAACACCTGTAATTCTAGGGGAGACAATCAATCTAAACGTAAGGTTATATTTCCTTGCAAGTTGTGTAAGGAAGATCACCTCACTTACTTGTGCCCTCGTATCGATGAAGCCTTGAGATTCTTAGGATAGGGTGCAGCTATGCTAACTAACCGTTTATCTCACAATCAAAATATGAACTCAAGGACCCATGATCAATCTAGTGGTGATGAAGATCCACTGGAGGGTAGTGGTTGTCGCGCATTAACATGGTACGTGTGGAAAATGTTGTGACCCATGCAAAGGACTATGGTTCGTCACAACCCAGCCCACGAAAGGAACTTGATCCACCAGGGACTCCTTTGTGTATTGAAAAACCTGTGGATAAACTTGAAGCGCACCTCGCATTCCTAAAGGAGTCCTTAAAAATTTGGGGCACAATCCTAATGCTCGAGCTTCCCAGAACTATTATGTTGTCGAGGGTTTGGGCCACACTCCTTGTGTGATGTCTACACTAGAAGTACTTCAGAGTTGTCCTTCGTAAAGGAAGGATTTGCTTTATGCCCTTGGTGTGAATGATGATAATTCTTCCACCATGATTAAATTTGAAACCATAGGACTTCATCCTCGCTTTCCTTACTATGTGTCTCTTTTGATTCATGTAGAATGTCTCAACATGACCATCAAGCAAACTGTGATTGATGAATGCGTTCATGCTTCTGTGATGTATTCATTGTGTTGGAAGGGTTTAGGTTCCCATGAGTTGTCTAAATCTACGACCATGTTATCTGCATTCAATGGGAGATCATTTAGGTTGCACAAGATCCTTCCTTCCCTTAAGGTCCGTTTGGGAGGGAATACTGTTGCGATAGAGGTCGAGGTAGTTGATGAACCCTTTGACTACAATCTCTTGCTGTGTAGGAATTGGATGTATAGTATGCAAGTTGTAGCTTCTTTCCTATTTCACGTTGCATGCTTTCCATTTAATGGGAATCTAGTTATGATTGATCAAACATCATTCAAGAATCCGTCGGTTACTGCATCTTCAGGAGCTTTGTTCCTGATTGTAGAGCACTCTCATCTAGTAACTGGGAGTGTGGGTGTTGGCATGTATCCATCCCTCATGGGAATTTTTAGTTGTCCTGCACCTATCCTTATGATAGGGTCTAGTTTCGGTGAGGCTTCAACATCTGTGAGATCGGTGTCTTTTTGCATGAGTCATATGGAAGATCCTTGAATTCTTCCTACACTGAATACTTTGAGTGAGCCCATTGTGACGGACGTGCTGCTACCTGCAACTATGGTAGCTTATCAAGCTAATCTTGACTATGCTGCAGATCCTAGTCCTTACTCTTCACGGACAAAGGAGGAGGACCTGTATGTGCTACCTGCATGGGAAGTTCAGTCTTCTCATGCACACGACTTCCTTGATAGTGTTTTTCCTTCAGATGAAGTGATTATTGAGGACATGTCGGGAGTTGAGCCACCATGGGGAGAGTTGCATCATAGATCTTAATTTCTTCCTGAGCTTAATCGTTTTGAGCGTGAGGATTTTAGGCAGGTTCTTAGTGAGAGAGTTGGTAGTCCCATGGTTCCATTAAGCTATCCTAGTCTGATGGCTGATGGGAACATGGAAAATATATCTCCAACAATTTCTATAAATATCTCTTGCAATCCTGGTAGGATAGAGAATGTCTATATTGGGACAGAATGTTCTCATGTTGAGATTCAAGAATACACCAAGCTATTTAAATAATTTCATGATATATTTTCTTGGTCTTACGATGAAATGGCAGGTATCGACCCTCGCATTGTTGAACACGAGATTAAGACTTATCCTAATTCTAAGCTTGTTCGACAACGCTTGTGTGCAGTGAATCCTAGGAAATCACCCGTGATTAAGGCAGAGATAGAGAAACTATTGAAATCCAGTTTTATCTATCCCATTCCCTTGATGGAGTGGGTTTCAAACCCCATTCTGATTGATAAGAAGCAGGGAGAGATCTGCATATGTACTGATTTTCATGATTTGAATCGTGCCTATTCTAAGGACAATTTCCCCACACTATTTATCGATCAGATTTTGGATGAGTGTGTGAGTAGCTAGGTTTTTTCTTTTATGGATGGATTTTATGGATACAGTCAGATACAAATTAAACCTGAGGACCAACATAAGACTACATTTATTTGTCCTTGGGAACTTTTGCATATCAAAAAATGCCTTTTGGCCTTAAGAACGCTGGAGCTACTTTTCAGCGGGCCAT
Source organism: Pseudotsuga menziesii (assembly GCA_001517045.1). Taxonomy (NCBI): domain Eukaryota; kingdom Viridiplantae; phylum Streptophyta; class Pinopsida; order Pinales; family Pinaceae; genus Pseudotsuga; species Pseudotsuga menziesii. The sequence continues at coordinate 634,115 of LPNX010589189.1, read as the reverse complement.
GACCTTGATCTTCCACTATCTCGAATCGATTATTGAAGTATTTTTGGATGAATTTGCTGCTCATTCTCATATGAGAATGCATCATTCCTATCATTTGAGATTGGTATTTGAAAGGTGCCACCATTATTTGGTAAGGTTGAATCCTCACAAGCACATCTTTTTTCTGAAGTCTAGTTGCTTATTAGGATTCATCATTTATAAAGAGGGTATAAGAGTCAACCCTTTGAAGGTTGAGGCAATACTTCAGTTGTCTCCCCCAAAAAATATTCATCATCTTCAATGTTTGCAAGGCATGGAAAACTTCTTACAGAGATTCGTTGTCAATTTTTCCATTTTGACTAGAGGCTTCATGCGTCTTTTGAAGAAGGACACCAGCTTTTCTTAGGATGAGAAAGCCCAGGAGTCCTCTAATGCACTCAAGTGAGCCCTAGCATTGACCCCGGTGATTAGTCCCCCAAACTATAGCCATGATTTTCTACTTTATGTCGCCACGTCCATGGAGATGATTGGTATGGTTTTGGTTCAATAGGATGAGGATATCTAAGAGCATGTCATATACTATCTAAGCCATAATATTATTGACGAAAAGATCCATTATTTCCATGTTGAGAATCTTTCCTTAGCTACCATACATGGGGTTCAACGGTTGAGACATTATATTCTCCTTCGCGAGACCTTGGTTGTAGCCCATGTCAATCCATTTCAATTCGTCCTCACTCGAAGGATGATTGGGGGAAAATATAATAAATGGATTGTCATCCTGCAAGAATTCTATCTCGAGTTTGTTTCGGCAAAATTGAAGAAATCGTTAATTTTTGCAGAGCTTATATCGGATTTCCCAAGCGAGGATGAGGAGTCGGTTTATGAAGATAGGTTTATTGGTGAGAACATATTCTTAATCTCAACCTTACACCCATGGTATGGGGATATCATTATATATTTGCAAACATTGCAGGTCCCTACTCACCTCTCACGGTACGAACGACGATGATTACGTCATGTGTCTAAGAATTACCTCATCGTGGATAACACTTTCTACCGCTGTCGGGTAGATTCCATTTTATGACGTTGTTTAACTAATGAAGAGGCTGAGGTAGTGCTGAATGATTTCCATAGAGGGGCGTGTGGTGGTCATTTATTTGGGCTTTCTACAGCCTAAAAAATCTTAAGAGCGGGTTATTTCTGGCCATCAATCTTTAAGGATTGTGTAGATGCAGTCAAGAGGTGCCACCCTTTCCAGGTGTTTGCATGTAATATGCGCTCAAAACCTACCCCGTTACATCCCATCATCATCGCCGATCCCTTCACTAAGTGGGGGATAGATTTGATGGATTGCAACCCAGATTCAGTTGGGGGGCATCATCCTAATATAGTTGCTGTTGACTACTTCATGAAATGGGATGAGGCTATGCCTACAATTAAATCCGATAGACATGCACTTTGTATTCAACCATATTACTACTCGATTCATGATTCCAAAAGAGTTGGCCACTGACCATGGTTCACACTTTCAGAATCGTATGATGGAAGAATTGGCATCAAAGTTAGGGTACAAACAAGAGCATTCCTCCTCTTACTACCCTCAAGCAAATGGACAGGTAGAAGCAGTGAAAAAATCACTCAAATCCATTCTCTAATGAACCATCGCACAAAACAAGAACAATTGGTAGATTATGTTATATCCCACTTTGTGGGATTATAGAACCGTTGTTAATACTGCCACGAGTAGATTCCTTCTTTGAAGCTAGTCATAGAGATCTTACCAGACACTTCCCCGTTGGAGGAGCATTTGGTCCACCTTGAGCAACTTGATGAGCAGCATCGAGATGCCTTGGTGGCTCTAGAGGTAAATAAGTGTCGCGTAAAGGTCCACTATGATAAGTATGTCCATCCAAGGAGGTTTAGTGAGGAATATTCGGTCCTTTTGTGGGATCAACCGAAAGAACCCATAGGGGCAGGAAATTTTAACCCCATGTGGTGTGGTCCATAGGTCGTTAAACGTGTGTTAGAGAAGGGCGCTAATGAGTTAGTGGATTATGAGGGAATGGCCTTGGTGGAGCCTATAAATGGGCTCTATCTCAAAAATACTATGCATGATTTTCAGCCAAGGCTGGTTACTATATATTATTGTACAATTTTGCATAGGTCGGCTTTTTTCTTATAGTGATCGGGTTTGTGATTAGTTTCTGTTTCTTTTGGTAGATGTCAATGGAATATTCCACCTTCATAGGATTCGTGGATGGTGTGAGACATCACACTCAACACTCAACCTCTACTGCTTGGGTGATTTATACTCCTATGGGTCAGGTATTGTCTTCAAGAGGCGTATGTTTATGACCATTTTCAAACAATGTTGCTGAGTATAGTGTCGTTATTGAGCTTCTACGGAATTCCATTTTACATAGTGTTCGCTCTCTTCAGGTACGTCTTGATTCGGAGTTAGTAGTGTCAAAGCTTAATGGTTTGCACCATGTTAGGGATCCGACATTATTAATAAGATTGTTACGTGTGAGATTATTAGAACGACAATTTGACAATATAACATACATACATGTTGCAAGAATTAATAATCAAGTTGCTGACTCATATGCTAACTACATGTTAGATTGGCATTTGTTTCATACATAATAAGCTCATCACAAACATAAATTTTTACACATGTAAGTAAATAAACCAATCATCATAAAAGTTTTTATAAACATCCAAAATGTGGTAATACATAGTGTCATAATACAAAAATGGGGCTCTCGAGCCACTAAAATATAATACACGGTAGTAAGAAATGTATGATTCCCAGGTATCTAATCCTGTGAAGGAGGAGGGGGCTTGTGATCATGGAATGTCACTATGGCTCTAGCTAGCCATTGAAATAACCGCACCCATGTGTGTGGTACACTTACCACCTGGCGTTGCATGGCCTCAGGAAATTCCTTGACTTGCGCCATGGGTACTTTGTGTGTCAGTCTCACAAAGTTGGTATCAATTCTTTGGAGCGTCCGCTCCACATCCACACCTATGATATCGTCCCCTCTTCCCCTCCATCTATGACGAGGGAATCCTTCTGGATGTCGTGGTCCCACATTTGCATGAATATGGTAGATGTCACTATGTACTGTCACCAAAAAACATATCTTTTGATTCCACATAATCAAAAAACACAAAAAAATTAAATAACTCAAAAATTTTAAAAAGAGGATCAATATTCATTACCTATGTCACCGTATGCCAATCCTTGTGGAAGCGGCATGTCTAGGTCCCCCCAAAAATCTATCCCCACATAGGGGTGGTCATCAATGGCAACTATCTATCTTCACCACCATAGAAAGAAATCAGCTAGATAGGGGTTGGACACCCTACCTCCACCCAGTCTGCGCATTGCATCCACGCAATGTCTTTGGGCCTAATCTCGAACCACGTGTAGAGGAACGTCAACTCTAGGGCTCAATCCTGGAACATGCTCGAAGAAAAACATGCTCAGTATGCTACTAAAACCAAAGTTTCACACTCTGCCCATCTTGCACTCATTGAGTTGGTGTTTCATGTTTCCCAGTAGTGCAGTGCTCCAATCGTATACCATGGGTCTCATGCACTCCACTACATAGAACATCACAGGCCGTGAGGCCTGGTGGAGTGAAGCCAAACCTGCTATCCTGCCCAGTGTCAATAGGATGGCCTTTAGGCATAGCACCTGTATGGAGTTAGTTGGGATCTGACTGCCCACCTTCTCTGTGTCTGAATAGCAGTACACCGCAATGTACTCATCTATAGTCATGCCACCTCTGGGCCCGCGAGAATGTAGGTTCACAACTTCCCCCTGTCAAGAAAGTCCAGTAATAAAGTATATGTCCTCCACTTCTATGGTGAGGGACATCTCGTCTATCTAGAACGACTCTGATTCTGGATCCTAGCAGTCCACTAACATCTGCAAGAGTCCTAGTTTGGCCCTTAAGCCACCAAGACACAAAAATATGTAAATCCCACATGCACGTAATGCTTGTTGATCCATTAGATCTTCCCTTGCTGCCTCTTCCACATCACCATGTTCATGTTCTCTCCATCCCAGGACCATCCTGCACAAAAAATTTGCATTTTTTCATTAGAATACTTAAAAAACGTTAAGCATGTCCACATACACGACTATTTTCCAAACAGTAGCATATGTATGCGACTATGAGGGAATTTTCCACATATATCCAGCCCTATAGGAAAAAAATCCTTAATTTTCGCATGGGCCATGGCGCCTATCTTCGAATGGCCTAGAAATCCAAATACACCATGGAATTTGACAAAATTTGCATCAAAATGAAGAGTAGAGCATGGGTAAGTACCTGGAAAAAACGGTAGTGGATTCCGTCGGCTAGATCTCCTAGAATTCGCTGTTGAAGTTATGAACTCAAATGGGTAAAAATTTCAAATGTTTTATAATGTTTTGAATTTTTTTACTAGTTATAGAAATTTTTCATAATTTTGAAAATTTTTACCCCCTTTCCTATAGTTTGGACCGTTTCTAATCCTTTTGGACCATTTTTGGACTAATTTGTGATGTAGGAGACCTTTTGAGTGACGTTTCAGCCGTTGGATTGACCTGTTCATGCCGATTTCAGGTATCATGTCTAAACTGGCATATAGGTTAGGTTTCATCACCGTTTTCATTTTGCATGACCTTATGACCATCTCATTATAGCCTTAGGTACAAACCCACTCTATTATGTCACAGAACCTTCTTGCTATTTATGAAGTGGCATGATATAAGTGGTAAAGCTTGACCTTACATGGGTACCCTAGTTAGCACCTTATTTGCATTTGGTGCCCATGCTGACATTTTGTCCCTTAGGGTGTGGGAGGCCATTGTATAGTATTGTAATGATATTTCGCAAAAGCCTCATACTCCTCTTGATCTTTTGTTGGCCTATTCCTCTCAGGATTCCCTTATGTCAAGTTGTAATTGTATTATCATGAGCTTTTCCTGCCTTATTGAGCCTTGCACCAGCTTCCCTGACATTGATTTTCAGCCAAATATCCCAAGCTTGTCTCATTTCTAGCCATGCAGAGACATTTTATATATCCTTTATAGCTTGATCCCCTATTTTTACTGGGAGGATATTTTCCCCCGAGTGTCGCTATCCTACACATGTATCCTTACATTAAGCATAGGTATGTTCCAATGCTTGAAACTAGTTTGTTTGCACATATGACAGTCGTCTCCTCCTAGTATGTAACTATAAAGCCATTTTATTCTTTTTCAAGCTTTTTAAATATTTGAAAAGGTCCAAAAAAATAAAAAGAAACAAAATTCGTACAAGGAAATATGTTATCTTTTGGAAGCTTTGAGTCATGTCGCGTTCGAACAGAGCACTATATATCACATCCGTCGGTTGGGTTTATAGTTTGACTTTAGGAGCTATACTCATTTATCTAAGTTTATCTCCACCGACCGGTTAAGCTTCCAGTCCCCATGGAGTCTCTGTCGATGCCTCTCGTGTCGCAAAGATGTCTCAGTTTTGTATATCAAAGATATGCTAACTTTATTCAGTCACCATTCATTTTTATTCTCTTGTTCGAAGGAAGTTGAAAACTGAGTCGGCCATTCCTCAGTTATCTTGACTTTGCATGTCGGCCATTCCCGCTACAGTTACTGGTTTGTGCACCTTATGATCGAGTCCTTACACATTATACAGCTTTGCTGAGTACCTCATGTTGGATGATGGGGGATGCCTTAATTCCCTCCTTCCAGTAGATTTCATCCCATCCACTTCAGATCATTTATTTTGGGATTGGAATCTAGAGTCATTTTTGAGTGCCTTGAGACTTGCAGTCATCAGTGGCAAGTTCTCTCACCATTGATAGTTTTTGGGAATACATCAATGTCCCCTGATCGATGGATCCTCTCATGTGTTTGACCTCAACACATTTATTCACACTTGTTAGTTTGCACTCTAGTACCTTGATTCCCATTTTCATTATCGGTGGGTGATCTCACATCTATTAACAGTATACATCAATGACTGGTAATCAGACGATGGAATACTATGTTCGACCTCGACACCTCTATTCACATAGTAAGACATGTACTCATAGTGGGTTGTGTAGAAGATATTCCAGACTGGTGGCATCTCTTATATGCTACCTTCTTGATCATGCCAGTGTTCATGAGATTTCAGCTCTCGTGACTTGATTCTAGTATATGTCAGATATTTCCAGCTATTATGGAGATCTTGATCCATTGTATATCTTCAGCCATTATGGAGATCATGATCCTTTGTATATCTTAATCATGGTGATTCTTATCTATGTATATTGTATGTCACGATGACCACTTATGTGATAATTTGTATCATGCCTATTCATGGCCATTGTACTCTTATGTATCCGGGACTGCTATATGTATTTGCAGTTATGTGCAGAGTTGTATCATTGTACTATGATGATTGGGTGTCTAGTCTTCCTTTTGGGATCCTTCATCACTGCACTTCTGGGATGGACTTATACTGTATTTCGACCATCGTATGACCCCTCTCACCTCACACGTTAGGGGGCATATGTTATATCTAATTTTACCACTGCAGGTGAATCACCCTTGTATGGCCTTCCCCTATCCCTCTGCAAACACCTTAGACCCCTCAGACCATTTTTTGTCCTTTGATGTTTCCTTGACCATCTCTATAAACATGTGAAAATTGATACACAACTTTTAAACCCCTAATTGTGTATATACATGGGTTTGACCCCTAAAACTGCATACATCGAAATGTGTGCAAAATCCAAATCCTTTAGGAGTTTTCCTTGACATGGATCTAACTCACTTGACTCCTGGCCTTCCATATGCCTTGAGATCACTCGGATTCGACCTTTCATTACCCCTTTGAAAATCTATATAAGGAAGTCTTTGGATACATTGAAGGCATAAGAGAATTGAGAGCAAAGAAACTATAGTCCATTGTTGCAAGAACTTGTGCTTGAGTCTGCATCCCTTTGTCCCTTGGAGCACTTTTGTGTTCTTTCCAAGATTTCCTTTTGCTTGTGAGCTTGCTATCGAGATATGGAGGATTGAGGTGGTGGAGGCCCATGTGGGGGATTTATTTCTCCAATTCGCAGATGTGTTGACAGAGGTTGTATCCATTGTAATCTCTGGTTTTATATTAATAGAAATATCTTTTCTTGTCCAATAATGTATGTTTGAATGAATATTTTATCCATGGATGATTTCAAATGCATATACATTATTGATTATATATGCTAGAATAGATCTAACACCAATATATATAGTATGCTTGTCTTTTTTACTTGTTGTTGAGGAAGTGATTCATCAATTCAAGCTTAAGTTGGAAATCTCAATGAGGATCTACTTCAACCCTGCGGAATAAGGTACGAGGTTTGATCCTTTAGTGTTAGATATTTGATTTCTATTGCATATTGGAAAGGATTGATTTCTGGAGTCAAGCTATCTATTGTGGTACCCCAAGCCATAGCAATTTCTCTCTGTAACAAATTCCGAAGATTTATTCCAATATTTTATCCATAATTTCCTCCATAGAAAATGTACCGTTACAACTCGTCCCTAGTGGAAAATTCTTCTTTAGAGAAGAAATTGATATTCCTCTCGAATAATTTTAGTTCTCCCAATATTTGTATATATATATATATATATCTGTGTGTGTGTGTGTGTGTCAGTACCAAAATACACATAGGTTCTTTTACATGGTGTGTATGTATAATGGCCTCTTTCCTTGTATATATATATATATATATATATATATATATATATAAAGAAGTTCAACATAATCCTTATACATCGATGTTTTTTAACTCTTCATTATAAAAACACTTTAATATGTTCTTGGCATATATATATAAGATCAACATCTTTTCTTTTTTCTTATGATATACATTATATCGTAATACTTTGTTTCGTTTATAAAGGCTTAAATTTATCATAGATAGAATTCATATACCTGTCTTTTTATAAGGACTTAATCTATTATTTTCTTTGTCCTCATGACATATTTTATATCATCATACTATATGTCTTTTATCTATCATTCTTCTTATAGATAGACTTCATATAATAATAATACTTGTCTTTTTATAAAGACTTACAGATGTCCTTTCCTTTAATAGATGGATAGTTATTATTATAAATATATGAGCACATATATTTATAGTTTTTCTAACATTTTTTCGATCCCTTAGTGGAATCCGTCCACCATCCTAGTTCTTGTCGCACAAAGGTTTGTCAGCCCCTTTACGTCAATAAATTTTTGGCTAGCAAATTTTTTGCAGGGGACTAGGGTTTTTCAGTTACACTCTCCTCTTTTGGGTTGTGTACTAAGGGATATATTATGGCTCCCAAACCATCATTTTTTTTTTCTTCTGTAGTGGACTCTAGTTTCCCATTTCTAGTTGTGTCGATGTCTTTAAGTCATCTAGGCTTTTTTCACTGAGGTAATTAACTCATATAGGCTGCACGGCTTTGCTTCTAGTGGGACCGTGGCCTTGAGCTCCTCACTAGAAGCAAGTACAATATATTTGAAATACAAAACTATCCAAGGCATGTGAGAGGAATGTTACAAGAAATATACTGGAGGAAAGAGAGGAAATCTAGAGGCTAAAGAGAAGAGCCATTTGAATGACTTGTGGAGATGATAAGACTAAATTCTTTTAGGCCTTTGCCAAGGGAAGGAACAAAATAATACAATTTGGGAATTAAGAAACTTAAACAATGAACAGGTGTTAATTTTTGAAGAAACGACAGAGATTGGAAAAGCATATTTTGAAAACCTTTTTAAAGTAGATCAATAGAATACAATTGCAAAATTTATCCATACCTCACCCTTCTTTCCTGAAATAATCTTAGAAGAGGACAATGCAGACATGATGGAAGAGGTCTCAGAAGAGGAATTGAAAACCATCCTGTACAAATTCCTGAAGGAAAAAATCCTAGGCTGGGATGGTTGTACCATCAAATTCTTCCTAGCTCTTATACCCATAACACATCCTTCCTATCTCTTATACCCATAAAATGTAATCCGGTCAGTGTGGAATATTTCAGGCCTATCTCCCTTTGTAATATCACTTCTAAAGTGATTGCAAAAGTGATTGTGTAAAGACTAAAGAAGGTCCTCTCAAAAAGCATCTCACACGAGCAGTTTGGATTCCTAGAAAATAAGCAAATCCATGAAGCAATAGGTGTGTCTCGGGAAGGGATGCACAGTATAAATATAAAAAAATCAAAAGGAGCAATTCTTAAAATTTATCTTTCTAAATATTTTGACAGAGTAAGATGGATTTACCTGAGGCTCCTTGTTACTCACTTGGGATTCAATTAATCCATTATCAAATGTATTTTTTCTTGCATATCTAGTGCATCTTTTGCAGTTCTCATCAATGGATTAGCTTCTCCTATTTTCCTCTCAGAGAGGAGCCTGAGACAAGGTTTCCCTCTCTCCCCTCTTTTATTTTTTTTGGTAGTAGAAGGTCTGAGCAGAGCCATACTATACGCAAAGAGAAGAGGTAAGATTGAAGGGATTAAAATAGCCACAAAACATAATATCACTCATCACCTATTTGTAGATGTTATACTTCCCTTTTTCAATTGCACAAGCTGAGAAGAAGAAAAAATCTCAGCACTTCAGTAGACCTTATGCAAAGCCACATGGATGATCTTAACTGAGCATAAATCCACCCTCACCACTTTCAATCTGGATGAAGACACTGTAAGAAGACTCCAAGTTCTTTTCCTGCTCATTTTCACACTTTTAGATGATGGGATAAAATACCTAGGCTTCATGATCAAATCAAACTGCTACAAGAAAGTAGAATGGAATTAGCTAATGGAAAAATTTGAACGAAGGGTAAATAATTGGTGCAACATATGTCTCTCAAGAGCAGGAAGATTAGTTCTTGTAAAATATTCCCTTGAAGCAATTCCTGTTTATTAGATGTCTCTAGCTTGGATACCAAAGTTCATCATGGAAAATTTGCTCAAAATTCCTTTGGACATGAAAAAAGGAACAAAACGTCCTTCCGTGGGTTAAATGGGACCAAAATGCGAGACCCAAATCGTTCGGAGGATAGGGACTAAATCTATGACAGCCAAATAAAAATGGAGGCTTATTGCAATGGAAATCATTTGAAAGGAGGTGGTATTTCACAAGTGCATAAGTACAATAAGTTGGTGGGATTGGATCACAAACTGAGTGTTCATCTCCCCGAGGTCCCACTCAATCATTTGGAAGGAAATTTGAAATTCCTTCTCAATAATTCATGGTGGAATTTCTTGGAATGTGGGAAATGAGACAACATTCAGAATAGGAGTTGATCCCTAACCTAGAATATAACTCAACCACCTTCTTCTTATGTATCTCATCCAGTTCCTTCAGCAGAAAGGCCTCTTCCACCTAAATCAGATCAATGACCCTGTTTATACCAACTTATGGAAACAAGGGTGGCTAGGATGTAGGGAACAGGAGATCCCTTCCTAGTGGACTCAAGAGTGGAATATGTTCACTACAACACTCTGACACTCCCACATCAGACTTAAATATATAGAAGATAATTTGGTTTGGGAACATGTTGCACATGGAGTCTACATCCCAAAAAATTGATGTCAATAGCTCTGTCTAACCACTTTCCAAACTAAACCAAAATGGTGGCAACCAAGAATTTCATAAGTCAAATTCCCACTGAAGGAAAAAGTTCTCATGTGGTGCACCCTTGACAACAAAACTCCAACCTGGGACAAAATCAAGAAAAGATCCTTGGAAGGTCTAGGTTGGTATACCCTCTTTATAAATAATGAGGAATCTTCCAATCATCTCTTCCTCAATTTCCCTTTCACTTCCCAGGTATGGCTACACTTGCAAGCTATTCTAAACCAGAGATTCAGCTCAACAGATCAATCTCTCGAAGATGCTTAGAAATCTTGGTCTACTTGTCCTCAATTAGCCCACTTAAAAGCATTTCCCCTAATTCACACCTGGGGGGTCTGGATAGAATGAAATAAGGATATTTTCAAAGCCAATGCATCTTCTCTAAAACCAACAAAAAAACAAGGGCTTGACATCCTCTCATATTTTCCTCAAACAAAGGATGCTCCATCGATAAGACTAGTCATAGAGGAACATATAGACCATTCCATGCCTTCGGATTTTTTAATGGAGCCTCTAAAAATCACACTTGTGGGGGTGGTTCCACCCTCCTTTTAAATCAAAACCATCACCTTCAGATCCAAATGGGTCTTGGCCCAGGTAGAAATAACTACGCAGAATTCTTGGCTCTAAAACTCCTTCTCCACTTCTCCTTAGAAAGAGGGTGTAGATGTCTTCATATTTTTGGAGATTCCCTTATAATGATCAAATAGGTGAACAAACTTCAATAATGTATAGATATTGCTCTAATTTATTTTTATGAAGAGGTAAAAAGACTCTGGATGAATTTCGATTACATCTCATGCTGCCATGTTTACAGGGAAATAAATTCATAATCATGCCACCTCTCGAACGAAGGGGTCAAGATGGAACACAGAACTTGGAAAATTTTTTAAAACAAGGAAGAGGAAGTGTATGAGTTCTTTCACAGAACATTCATAGAAGCACTTCCTGAAGGAACTGTCATTTGAACATTATGATCTTGTCCCTTATTTTTGCACTCAACATGCCAGTCACAATCACAAGCTATTTTTGCCACACTCTTAGCTCTATTTTTAAGCTCAAGGGGAGCTATATCTTTGACATATTTGCAACTAAGTAACTAAACAGTTAAAGTATTTCAGGTTTTTGGTATAAATTTTTTAGAGACATTTTCATATTTTGTTTTCGGTTGTTATCACTTGTATGCAAAGCATAAAAAATATGTAAATAATCTTTTTAATTAATAAAAATATAAGATTTTGTTTCTTTTGGAAAAAAACTTTTCCTTTAATAGTTGAAATTTCCAAAGTGGATAAAAAATGAACTAACTTAGAAAGTCTCGTTTTTCCACTAGCCATGAAAACCCATGATAGAAGAGTCACCTTAAAAGTGGAATGTGTACACTTATTAATTCTCTCATTTATGCATTAACAAGTGAGGCATTGGATATAAAAACCCATGATAGAAGAGTAGTTTGTGTCATGATAATGTTTGTCTATGAATGTAGAATTAAGACTAAAGAAATCACTTAACAAAAAATTCCATTTAGTGCTATATACTATAATTTTATTTTGCAAAGTGGGAAAAAATGATTTAACTTAGAAAGTATACTCTGTCCTCTTACTAAGTCCTTAATTACTACCTTAACAAAGGAGTCTACTATAAAAAGTTAAAAAGTTAAGATGTTAGGGTGTTTGTTTCATGTGAATGTTGGTTAGTGGATCTAGACTTCAAATAAAATGAAAAGCTAAAAAAATGGTAGAAGATATCTATATTGATATGTATCTATATTTATTTCATTTTTTTAATCTCTTCTTAAGATTAATAACTCTTGATTATAAGGTTTTCCATTACACCACAACCTACAGAGGTTGATGAACATCTGAATCCCAACACAAAGCCCTTTCACTAGGCGTGCTGTTAGTACACATTTTTGTATTCTCAGAGTTGTGGCAGTTATACCATGAGAAGGTTGTACTGATACTCCAATACCCTGCCTCCGGCGTAGCTCGAGGGAATTGAACCTGAGACCTATGCTCTGATACCATCTAAGGTTTGTCATTACACCAAAACCTACAGATGTTGATGAATATTTGAAACCCAACACAAGTCCCTATAACAAGGCGTGGTGGTTAGTCCACATTTTTTATATTCCGTGAGGTGCGACGGTTATACCATTAGAACGTTGTATTGATAATCCAACATTGATTATGATGGATTTTCCACTTCTAGATCGATCAATTCTAATTTTCAACAAAATTTGGATACCTTAGACGTACAAATATTTAAAGTCTATTTTTTTAGGCACTTCAAAATATTTAAATATTTTTAAGTAAATATAAAAACAAATAAGCATTTAAGTGTTTAGATTCATACAAATTTTCAAGAATTTTTTTAAATCTCAAATAAAAGTTTTTAAACTTGCATTATTTGGGTGCCTTCAAGTATTTCAATATAATATTCGGATTTATTAAAAAAAATATTCAATTATTCTATGTTTTCAACTTTTTCAACCATACTTTTAGTTTTAAAATTAGATTTTAAGATTTCCAAGCATCATCGAGAGATTTTAAAATTAGATTTTACCCAAAGAAAAAATTTGCTTACATAATTTCTTGACTTGTCCATATTATTTGGCTCATGGGTTTTTACATCATAGAACAAAGGGTGATAATATATTATTCAACTAAGTCAATAAGTGGACCAAATTATAAAATATACTAGAATGATATAATTTCATTTACTGTAGAAAACTAAGGTTGTGTTCTTAAAATATCTTATTTGAAATACTTATTTAATGAAATGAGTTAATACGTGTACAAAACTCAAATTTTTATGGAAAAAAATTGGCAATAAATTTTAAAGATATCCAAATACTTGAAATTTTTGAAAAAAGCCATGATACATAGTAGTTTATATCATGATAATGTTGGTCGATGAATCTAAAGTTAATAATATAAAATGAAAAACTTAAAAACTCAAGATTTACTATAAATCCATATTATCATTAATCTTGATTTATTGTTCCTTTTTCATTTACTAGGTGACTAGATAGATAAATTGACCATTCGAGTTTGAACACTATGAAGTAAGACCTAAGAATTTTATTTATTGTATAAAAAGAAGTGTGATTTAATAAAAACCATGCTCTAAATCTAAATAAATCACTTAACAAATAATTTTATTTATTATAGGAAGGCCATAATATCATTTAGTGTTGAAACAACATAATTTCATTTATGGTAGCAAGTAGAGGGATTAATAAAGGGAAAAATTCAAGCAATTCTCACGCAAATTCTTGGTTTTCTTTAGTAGGAATTTTAACAATACTTATAGTTTCAACTAACTCATACACTATGAAGTAAGTCCTAAGAATTTTATTTATTGTATAGAAAGAAGTGTAATTTAATAAAAACCATGCTCTAAAACTAAACAAATCACTTAACAAATAATTTTATTTATTAGGAAGGCCATAATATCATTTAGTGTTGAAACACCATAATTTTATTTATGGTAGTAAGTAGAGGGGTTAATAACGGGATAAAATCAAGCAATTCTCACACAAATTCTTCCTCTTCTTTAGCAGGACTTTTAACAATACTTATAGTTTCAACCAAGTAATACACTCTAAAGTAAGACTTAAGAATTTTATTTATTGTATGAAAAGAAATGTAATTTAATAAAAAACATGCTCTAAAACTAAAGAATCACTTTAGAAATCATTTTATTTATTATAGGAAGGCTATAATATCATTTACTGTTGAAAAATACTTATAGATCTAGAATTCAAATAAAATGAAAAACAAAAAACTGGTAGAATTTATCCTTAGATCTTGATTTATTTCATTTTCTAATATATTCTTAAACTTAGTAAATCTTAATTAATATGGATAAGTTACTTTTCTAATTATCAAATCTAATTTTTAACCCAAAAAAAGATTCTTTAATATATAAAAAATCAGAAAGTCTATTTTTTTTAGGAATTTAAATGTTTAATAGTTTAAAAATTATATATATATATATATATATATATATGTATAATTTTAAATTCTTAATAAATTTGAAATTAAAATTATGCTACCCATAATTGTACAATATTAATTGGCTCAAGGGTTGTTACATGGTGGAGTAAAGGATCATGAACATTATTGAAGTAAGTTAATAAGTGGATCTAATTATAAACATAACTTAAACAAATAATATATATTAAATCCTATAATTTCATTTATTGTTAAATTTTAAGGATGGGTTATTATGAGATTTTACTTGTGATATTCACTGTAAGTTAATAATTGTTCGCACATATTCTAGGAATTCTTCTAATCGGGGTTATAGATGATAAATTACAACTTTGGAAATATAACTTTGTATTAAGAATTTTTGGGTCATTTAAAGATCATCCAAATAGTTAAAATTTCCAGAAGTTGAGTAGATGGAAAAACATTGCCTTAGTAGAAAAACATTAATGCACTTAAAAAATAGAGTGTGAACACTTATTTATTGCATAATAAGTGATATATTGGGTCAATTATGGCTAGCTCATTTAGTTAAGGAGTGATTTTTGCTTTCCAAGGCTACTCGTGTCCAATTGCACTTAGGGGTGACTTAGTTGGGAGGATACCATGTTAAAATTGTTGTGCCATTTAGATCATCAAGAAATGAGTCCATAATTAATGATGGATTAAAAGAGGAATGACAATACACACTAAAAAAATAAAATCTCACAAGAAACTGATGAGTATAGCTCATATAATTACAAGAATCATGTTCATTACATAATCTGGTGTTACAATAGTGTTAAATATGAAAGTGTAGTATCCCGAATTTTGGGCATACCATTTATAGGCATGAGCCTATTGATCATGATGATTATATTGATGTTTTATTTTTATATTGGGCCAAACACCCCACTGCATATGAACATGATGATTTTCTTTGTATATTGGGCGTAAGCCAATTCTTGATGATGGATATGTATATATATGTTAGTTGTGTTCAGCATGGACCTTGAATCACATGATTGATGAGATGTTTTTTGTTGGGCATGGACCCTGAAGCACATGATCGATGAGATGTTTTGTGTTGAGCGAGAGGCTCTCGAGCACATGAGCACTTACACTTGTGTTGAGAATAAAGATCTGGAGGATCAGATCCTTGGTCATTGTATCCCTAGGTGTATCGTACAAGTACATCATACCATTTAGTGTTGAGCGAGAGCGCTGGAATTGTCCTATGTTTGTAACTCCCTGTTATAAGCATTAAGTATGGGCTCTGGTAAGTGCTAGGGGTTACTGAAAAGAATTTAATAACTTTCGAGTGAAAATGACTCAAGAAAAAAATATTGATCTCATCATACTTATTTATAAGTGATTAAATGAAATTTTGAATTTCGGTATTCCCATCAAGTAATGAAGAACTACCACATTATACAAGGGAAATCCAACATGCAAGAATGATTAGAGTTGCCTATCCTACTAGACTTGAACCATCTATCTACTTGACCATCATAAAGAAGTGTCGTTAAGTCTAGGGATCATGATACATGATGCCCGAAGACAAATGTTAACAACTATTTTAATAGTATGTATTTTATACATAGTATGTATAAAGAATAAATTATGATTAATTATATAATAGAATAAAGAAAGAAGAGAAGATCCACCATATATTATTTATTATTAAAGGATTAATAAATAGAGAAATATCTATGAAAGACTAACTAGGAACTAGTTAAAAGTTCCTAGGTTAAGAATTGAAAATTACCCTAGTAAATTAAAAAGGGTTAAATCAAGAAATCAAGGATTTCTTGATTTAACTGCCCCTTTGACTAAAAAGTATATCTATAAAGACTCAAGCCAAGCAAAGGATTGGGGTTCTTATTTTTATCTAGGCGAATTATTATTCTGCCTATTTTTTCTCTCTGGAGAACTTTTCTTGCAAGGAAAAGAGGATTGATTCAGAAGTGAGTACCAGTTGGGAAACCCTACCTTAGGAGCTCTAAGCTACTTTCATGTTGGATTCCAACTCGGGGGGATCCGTATTAGAACCCAGAAGGGTTTTGGGTCATGGTTGGGAGGAACGTGGTAGTTCCCAAGTGATTTTGTGATCAAAATCAGAGGTCATATCTGTCTTAAATTGATAATGTTGGTTATTTAAAAAATGTGTAGGTTCAACCATTAGAGTTGCAGGAAGAAAAGTTATAGGTATGAGTTCTTAGTATGTTAAGTTCATTTCTAGGGTAAAATGCTGGCCACTTTATATATATTTCCCTTTATATATTTTAACTCTGGAAATGATGGTTCTGTCCATATATACTAGGGTTACTTTTTCTTAAAATCTAACCCAGGAGTGTCCGTACTATCTTCTAGATTATATAATGAGTATGTTACATGAATTCTCCAATGAATTTACTAACCCTATGTAAATGAATTCCTGCCTAGGTTCTAGGGTTTGTATTCTCTTGATTTACTCCCTATGGTTGTAAATATTTTCATAGGATGTATACATCTAGGATTCCATCTCTAAAGTTTGTTTCCGTATTCATTCAATATTCAGAAATTAATACTATAAACTATGTAAATCTAAACCTGCGATTTATTCTTCACCTATTATTTATATCCCTACTGACATTTTACATTTGTGAGTAGAGACATGTTTCAAATTTAATCATAGGGGTAAGTTTAAAGAAATAAATTTACTAAATAGATACCTTAGGGTATTATTTACAAACATAATGACTTTATATATATATAAGTCCATCAGGTAAACATATATGAAAACTATCTATACATTTAATTCCAAAATTAAATAACTCATCTACCTATACATTTAATTTACATTAACAATACTCCACATAAATGAAACAACATTATCAATAATCAGAGGAGGCATCGTGATCATCCATGTGGTCCTTTACAATTCTTTGATCATATTTCCTATAAAAGAATCCACAGTTCTAACTTTTCCATCTAAACATAACCATAAACAAAATTACATAAGCCAACAAACATTACCATAGCCAAATTAAAATAATACATCGTATGCAGTAAATCATATCATAGTAAAACAACATCAAAATCATATCATAAATCCATATATTGCAAACAGTAATAGGAATGGAATCCTGTGGGCATGTAAGCTGAGTTTGTTGTTATTTATTAAAATACATTTCATTACAACTCATTACATTAAAAACCTTTCTTACCAACATAGGTCGCAACATCGATCCTATCAATGTCCAGACCAAGGCAAAGCCATAATAACAAACCATAAGTAATGTATATACACAATGAAAACCAAATCCTATAACCATTTTACACAGGCCATGCTATACGTCAAATAATATGCAAGTTGTGGTTATTAAAATACAACTAATACATATTAAACAACAAATGCCATCGATGGTTTTTAAACCCTGACACTACGAAACAAATGATTGCACAACACTCACATAAGTAACAACCTTGACCAAACTTTAAATCTAATACATAGTCCTACCAAAATTAACCCTATGCTATACTATCGCAGCACTATGGGAAGGATCATGCCATTCACAACATCGCTTATACCCACGATGTCCATATATTTTAATTACAAACTAAGTAACGACGTAATACATAGAACCTTTAAGCCAACAAATCCCACATAATCCATAATAAGAACAGAATAACGTAGAAAAATCGTGTTATGCACATCATAAGTTAAACTATGGTAATCAATTAATGAAAACAGGAAGCATCCACTTATTCAAATGATTTCCAAGTAAACTACACTGTCATCATATTAAAATTTATAAACAAGTTTACAAAGGCATGCCAATGGGCTAACACACCATTGCAAGCAATGGTGCGGCCCATGACTAAAATGCCCCAATGAAAACATGATTTGGATGAACCAAAACCAAGTATGCTAGATGCCCAAACATTCCTCTTATCGCTACTAACATCCCAAGTAAATTTTACAAACCCAAATTTATACACAGAGCTAGAGGGGGTGCGACTTCACCCATGACCAAATCCATTTGAAGATAAATCAAAACCCAAGTCTATAATCGTATTCCCAAAGGCAAAGTTTAAAACCCCACATCGAAACCCACAACATAAAACCCAAAACCAAACAAAAATCTATGCCTAGTCTTCCCAAGAGGGCTGAAGGGTAGCAAGTAAAAAGTCACTCACAGGCTTACCATAGAAACGAGTGCAAATGTTTGGATCCCATAGAAGCAAAGCCATGCTGCTCCTCATTCCCTTTTGGCACCTACAAACACAAGACAAATGAGGGATGAGAAGTATGGCCATGAACAAACATTAAACCAAACCAATGTGTAGGTGTGTTAAAACCAGCATGGACATACCTCACAGTATGGAGGTCGCCTCCATCATTTCCCCCCTACACAGAGACAAAGTGCAAAACCCGAAATGACAAACAACACACAACCATTGTGAGCAAACCCTAAGGGAAGGTTGTCACGTTTCACCAAATGCATTGAATGCACTAGCTGGAAACCATTAAATACACATAAAAACCCACTTTCCATAGTTTTGGTTCACTGCATTACAACATGACCACCTCTCACATAAAACTTAAAACCATGATACCATATGTTTATACCATATAACACAGTTTCGCCACCCAAACGCTATTCCAATGTTAACATGTTACAACGTTTTCATTATGGTATGTTTACAATAGTACATAGTCCATAGGATGCTTTAGCCCAAGGTGTAATGCCACAAGTAACACCCCTTATAAGTTATATGATATACACTTTAGGCTTACAACATTATATTAAAAGCTAATATGCAATGTGTTAAGCTTAAATGCTTAGTGAACATGGCATATGCAATATGCCATGTTAAGCTTTTTAACCCTCATAAACAAAATCAAAGGTCTCCTATGGAGCCAATATAATAACTTGCCAAATAAATGAATGTAAGAGATGTTAATAGGTACAATAAAAAAATATATAAAATGTAAAATGTATTAATGACTTATAGACTAGTGAATTTAAAAGATAGTGAATATTAATCAGTGTACACGAAATTTAGTCGTAGTAGCTACGTTGATGATAACGACACTTACCAAGTTATAAAACCAAGTCTATAAGCAACATAACAACTAGCAGCAGGTCCTCTAGGATCAATATGGTCAACACACTTTACACCAGATCCCGTTGCAAAGTAATGAACTGCGTAAGTAAATAAAAGAGGTGCCTTAGTTCGATTGAACTAAGTAAGCCTACATAACCAAGAAATACCTTACCTCTTAGATCATCATGGGAGAACAAGTCTCGCCACTCCACTACTTTGTTCCCATCAACAAAGTTAAGTTAGTTTTTATTAAATAAACAAAGTACACATCTGTAGGATTAAAACAATGATCTATACAATTCATTAATTCACTGACAATAATAACTAAGATGTATAAATAGTTTAAATAATAGAATTAAGACATAAGAATTAAACGATCTAATAATTACTGAATCGATAAGAGATTAACAAGCCAGTATGGGAATTTTCTAAAGAGATCGAAAGTATAAGTAGTGTATGTAATTACGCACGAGTAATAGTGATCCCGTTTGGGGTAGTTTTCACTAGCCTATAATTTTTTTTTGTTTTCAATTTTTGGGGACATTACAGAAATAATTTAAATCATTAGGGATGAATTTAAATCTAGCAACTAAATGTTGTTATATCTAACTACATGGCTAACTAAGGATGTTTAAGTCACTATCGAAGTCCAAGTGGTTAACTGCATATGTCCAACTAAGTCACAAAATCAATTCTAATCATTTAACTCGCTCTATCTGAAGTGGTACCTTAGAAAAGGTGCCTTATCCACACGCAACCATGCATAACTGGTGCTAACTAAACTTAAAGTAACTGAAGAACAATTGATATTAACTAGTTCCAATTCCAAGTGACTGAAGGAGGTTCGTGTTGAGAGTCCTAGTGGCTCCTAAAATGTAGGTATTTGACTAAGAGGCACTTAAACTTGTGCATGCAAGTGTTGTCAGTGGAAATTAGCCTCTATCAGTGTTCCCCACACTCTAGTGACTACTACAGGTCACCCAATTAGGCCAAGAGGACCAAATGGTACTAGTGGACCCTATAAATAATAAAAGACTGATACGTTAGGCTAAAATAATCTAATAGATCGTTTAGTCAAGGGAGAATTATAAATCCTAACACCCTCCCTGAATCCTAACTTACACAATTGTGGGCCTTGGAAACAAGGCCATAAGTCACCCATATACAATTTAAAATTAAAAAAAATGTTTCTCAATAAGATGAGGAAATAGGGAAAAACCTCATGGGAAGAAACCCCCCTCAGGGTAAGTAGTGAATTAGGAAAATGCAGACTTGTTAGGAGAAAGTGTCGAGGCGAAGAGATGAGCATGTGATCAAATAGGTAGGTAGAGAAGCCCTAGGACTATGGGGAGCGAATGATTGAGCTTCATAATCTGATATAGATTCATAAATAACCAATCATGCAAAAAAGACAATATCATCAAACTCATGAGAGGAAACTAACATCAAATCCTCAACAAAAAGTTTGAAGAAGACTTTTAGTACTTGCTTTTTCACACCAAAATTAATGAGAGCAGCTACAAGCTTTATTGAAATCTATTGAAACTTAAAACCTGAACCAAATAAGATCATATCAGAACCAAATAAAATCATATCCGATCCCAGAATGTGGAATAGATCCAGGTGCATCACCATGATGGTAGATGCACAATTTTCTCCTTCTTCAAAACCGTGAGTATTGGTGGATGCAATGATGTACGAATTTTTGGAAAGCTCAAGATTAATTTGGATTAATGTCCATGGCTCCTAAAATGTGATATTATTTCCAAAATATCGAGAGATACACAAAATATAATATCAGCAAACTCATAAACTAATATTGACATCAAATCACAAGCAACAACTTCGAACGAGAGTTGCAGTACTTGATTTTTAACACCAAAATTGATGAGACCAACTACAAGCAACACTGGAAGCTCTTGAAACTGAAATATTGAACTAGTTAATATCCGATCAGATCAAAATAATATCACGTCAGATATAAATAGGTTCATATCAGATGCAAAGGTGTGCTCCACTGAGATGGTACATGCAAAATTTTCTCCTTCTTTAAAACCTTCAGTATTTGTGCATGCAATCATGTAGGAATTTGTTGGAATATCTAAATCAATGAGAGTGAATGGATCGCTCCTATAATATGATATTATTTCCAAAATATCAAAAGATTCAAAAAGTATAATATCATCCAAATTATGAAAGCAAATTGACATCAAATTCCAAACAGTTATTTTGAAAGAGACTTTTGGTACTTGTTTTTTCACACCAAAATTGATGAGACCAGATACAAGAAACAATGGAATCTATTGAACTTGAAAGATTGAACCAAGTGATATCAGATAAAATCCAAATAATATCATATCACATCCAAATATTTTCATATCATATTCAACGGTGTGCTCAACTGAGATGGTAGATACACATTTTTCTCCTTCTTCAAAATCATGAGTATTGGTGCATGCAATCATGTAAGAAATTCCTGGAAGCTCTAGATCAATGAGAGTGAATGGATCACTCCTAAAATATCATATTATTTCCAAAATATCCAATTAATTACTTATATGTACACCAGAAACATGATTAGAGATAAAGAAATAAAATTCCTCTCCCTTTCCTGGAGCAATCACTAGTAAACTATGCACAAAATTTATAATAGAAGAATCACTGGAGAATTTTTTGCATAGAATGAAAGGATGTCTTGAAACTGAAGGGATGTAATGCTATCAAATCATTTTATGAAATGTGTCCCTAAATCTCTTATTGCTTTTCAAACAAGAATTCAAGTTTCTCCCAAGCTTCTTTGGGAGTCCTCAAACCTTCAACGTGGAAGAGTAGATATCTGGAAATATGAGTACACAGATAACCAAAAGCTTCATCTAAGCAGTTCAGAAACTTGCTTCTCTCAGCTGGATGATGGGGCTCAGTCTCCCTTCCAAGTATTATCATGTACTAGCCTTGTTTTTCTAATATCAACTGCATATATTCCCTCAAGTCAACATAATTGAAGGGTGTTAGGATATAAGGTGTGGAATATTGAGAATACATAAGTCTCCTGCTAATCAGACAATATCTCCAATAAAGCTACATAGAACTACAAGAACTAAAAAAAACATTAACATAATGTTAGAATCATTCCTTCCCTCTCGACATGTACACTTTCTAAAGGTCCATCACGCCCGTACCGCCACTCTAAATAAATTCAGAGGAAGGAACTCTTTGTGGGACTTCTATGGAAACCTAGTTGCTTTTGGTCTTCAATGGAGAGTAGACAAACATGAAGCTTGTTTGAAATGAATCTGATACCATGTGAAAATTGCTGTGCGATTTAGATCATCAAGCAATGCATCAAGAATTATTGATGCAATAAAATAGGAATGACGATACACACTGAACCAATCAAATCTCATAGGAAACTGATGAGTATATCTCAAATAATTATAGTATCATGTCCATCACATAACTTGTTGTTACAATAGTGTTACATACGAAAGAATTCAAATCATTAGGGATGAATTTGACCTACCAACTTGAACCGATTGTATTTGACTGCATGGCTAACTAAATATGTTTAAATCACTATCGAACTCAAAGTTGTTAAATGCATATGTCAAAATAAGTCACACAATTAGTTATAATAATTTAACTCAGTTTAACTGAGGTGGTAGGTTAGAAAAGGTGTCTTATCTAGATGCATCCATGCATAACTAGCGCTAACTGAACTGAAAATGAATTAACTGAAAGTAACTGAAGAGTAACTAAGCTTAACTAGTTCCAACTCCAAGTGATTGAAGGAGGTTGGTGTCGGGACTCCCAGTGGCTCCTAAAATGTATGGATTGGCCTAGGAGGCACCTAAATTGATGCATGTAATTACTTTTAGTGGTATTTTTCCTCTATCGGTGTTCCCTACAATCTAGTGACTTGTACATGTGGCCCCATTAGGCCAAGTGGACCAAATAGTACTAGTGTACCCAATAATTAATAAAAGACTCCTAAGTTAGGATAAAATAATCTAATAAATAGTTTGGTCATGGGAGGATTATAAATCCCAACAAACCAAATGTAATACACTTAAGAGATGGAATGTTTATTGATTTAAAGATCTTAATTTATCTTAGGGCATGGAGGAATCAAACCTTCACCCTCGTGCTTGTAAAGTAGGCACTCTTCCATTGAGCTAGAACCCTTTGAGAATTGGGGAAAGGCGCAATATTAAAACTAAGATTGCATCATTTCTAGATTCAAATACAAGACAACAAATCCCAACATTGTTTCTGACTTGAGAGACCTAAGGAATTGGTCTAAATGGCTCTGACCTTCTTTAGATATATGCTAACCACTTCAAATCTGACTCATGTAATCAAGATAATGCACATGTATGTTAGAAAATTAACATTTAGACTCTTAAACATATAATTTATGATCTTCTAACATGGAAAAGATGATCATTCTTATGGAAAAACAATCAAAATGTTGCACTGTATAATTGATCCAAATCATATCAACTCTTGGCATTAAAACTTTATAAATGGTATGGACTCTATTGGCTTCCATATAAGCAACACAAAGGTGATAAAAGTCCATTCCTTTTTTCATCCAATAGTATTGTATTTTAGTAGGGACTCTTTCTAGAAGCATTAATTCCTCCTTCCAATAGTCCTATAACAAAGCTTTATATTTCGGTGCTGTAAAAATCACAATAGATGTACAGGTACAGAAACATGTGTTTTTTTAGGGTCAAGCTCAACGATGTGTTGCATGCCTCTAGAAAAAGGTAGCTCTTTGGGCATATCTTGAAAAACCAATCCATAGTCCTCGACATGCTAGAGAAAAATAATGGAACTTTGGGGAGTTCTTATATCCTAAATAAACAGTGTGATAGTAGTGATCCCTTTCATTTTTCAGTTCTGAGCACACTATGAGCTATGTTGGGCACTCCAATGGATATACACCACAATATAATTAAGTTAGAGAATCAAAGTTACAATTATGAACATTTTGAGAGAATTTTGAAGGTCAAAAGTACTAAAACACCTTAGTTCTCAATTCTATAAGTTATGGGTATATAAACAGAGGTAAAAGGGCTTAATCTCCTCCAAATCAGCTATAAGTATACATGGATAGAATTTTTTTCAAATTTTATGACTACTATTAATCCTGATTTAAGGGTGAGAATTGGTGTTAAGCTAATTGTACCCTTGAGAACTATTTCGAGACTTGATAATGTTGATTTTCATTGTTATCAAAAATTCAAGATCAGGCTTGATTATGTAAATGTTTTCCTAGACTATGTTTCCATCTACCATGACTGCTTTCAGTATTGGAAAATTACTTCTTACTCCCCCACAGGTTCCCCATAATGTTTCTTTATGTCTGAATTTAACTTAGAACAATTCATACTTGGTCATAATTAGAGATTTAGGTCTCTTTGTTTCTATTGTTGGTTAAACAAGTTCCTATAATTTTGTTAAGCCACTCAAAATTTTGATTTAGCATAGAGAGCCCAATATTCATCTTTCATGCCTAGGAACCATGTTTCTTCTATATTTATGTTCAGAAAACTTAGGATTCAACCAAAGGCTGTCCAAAATGGAACTAAGTAGCCACCCATGCACATATGGGGCTAATATTTTGTGACAATTAGTGGGTAATAGAGGCTAGGTGTCATCAATTGGGGTTAGCTAGAGCACATAGGTATTGGACCCAGGCTTAAGATGGATCTTGTTGGACTGCTTCAACATGGTGGCTAACACTTGTACGCAGGATGTTGGTTCTTTGGCCTAATTCAACACGGATTCAACATTCGTCAATGGGACCCTATTTTATGGCTAATACCTCTAACATCAAGCATTGTGGGAAACAATTTTCTATAATGGGTGCATTGTTATAACCTTTTGTAGGGATGCAATGCACAAAAAAGGGCCCATAATATTAATAACAATGAGGTCATTCAATGTAAGCTGCTATAGTTCCATTATGTAGATATTGTCGAATAAATCTAATGGGGCGCCAATAAACAAGGTCCATGAGGTAGGTAGGAGGTTTCTAGGGTTAGAGTTCTCTTGTGATTTAAAAACAAGGATGGATTACTCCTACTAAAGCATGGGTGGATAGATATTGTAAATGGATTTTAGTTTATAGGAGGTTTCCCCCAACAGGAGGAAAGTGAATAGGAGTTGATTACATCCAAAAAAGGATCAATTGTAAGTTTTTACCCTAACTCAAGTGTTTGAAATTAATAAGCATGGAGAGTTTATGATCTTATTGTGTGTGTGTTATATTTTTATATATAAGGTATAGTTCTACAATTTCAAGGTTACGAAGATAGCAACTTGATTTCTTTTAAAATATATCCAGAGATTTCGAGTTGTGAAATATGATTAAACAAGTGTATGCGCAGGAAACATAGTAGTTTTGAGCAATATCGAGCAAGGGGGTCTCAATTTAGGGTTTGGATTAGTTGATATAAGGATGTTTGGATGATACAAATATGTTTTTTCATTATTTTAAACAAAAAGAGGATTTTTGGAAAAACTTTATCCTTTAAACGTCCATTGGTAATTTCATCAATAGTTAGGATAAAATCAAAGATATTTTATTACTCATTGTCAAAGTCATTTTTACCTTCAATGAATGTGATGTTGATTTCATTGATACCAAGAAAGGTATCGGTGACAGTATCTAATAAAGTATCAAAATATAATTGATACTCTTTTTTGAAATGTTGGATAAGGAAAAGTTGTTTTACACATTGTGCAATATGGCTAGTGGTAAGGAATCTTGAATGGATTTCCTCACAAATTCCATTGAATTTCTTATAAGTGGTGTTTCTCTTCTGCATATACCAAGAAGTTACATAGGTTCATGAATATAGAATTTTCAAATCATAAATCTATTGCCTAAATAGAGCATGGATATTTTGCTACAAGTTTGGAAGAGGGAAAAGGAAAAGTTGGATTATCATTCATAGATTAACTTGGTAATATCTAAAGGAAGTGTTGACTAGAAAAATATATTAATGAGTATTAACATGAGTATTGGATATTTTTTAATGAGGTGCACCATCAACTGAAGTAGCTCTTGCAGTTAATGTTTTGTTTTGCAATTTAAGTTACTATTCCAATTAATGTTTGCTTTGAATATATTTTGGTCTCAGTCTCTATGTGTTGACATAGTTCTGTCGATAGGGGTTCACTCCAAAGATATGTCGATGCCCATCGACCCACAATCCCTAAATATCATCTCAGACATGTTTTTCCCTATCTAAAAACACGTGTGAAGTAGATGCAGTCTCACCAGAGATGGATGAGGGAGGGTTACAAGAAAAACATATCCGCAGAATGAAGAGGACTTTAGCACTTTCTATTACCCTATCCTAGTTTCATTAAGCTATCCATGGTTCAAGCACATCATTCATAAGACCTACTTCTCATCATTCATAATAGACTCAGACATTACAACAACATAATTCAGATTCATTTAGATTAACGAAGACATCAAGATATGTTAACACAATGAACACAGAAAGACTTTGCATCATTAAGATTTAAGCATGTAAATTTATAGATCACACAATCAAGAAGTTTGCACATTTAAAAAAAAATTTAAAAAACTAAATTTAAACATAGGTTTTGTGCAAAAAAGAGTAAACTGAAGGAAAGTTTCCAAATTACGGTATAGTTTTGGAGATTTAGAGTATTCTTCATAATACATTTTGTCATATATAATAGCTTTACAAAGTACATCGCAAATTGAACTAGTTAGTTGATTATTATGCAGTGCTATTTAAATACAATTATGTTACAATACAGATCACAACTTAATAATAAATATGCCAGTTTTAATGCATTTCCTAATTTGTTACATTCAAAAGATCAAATTGGAGTAGTATTTTTCAAATTTAGCATAAATGTTTGGATTCTACCTAGGTGTTAAAACTAAATATACGTAATTAAATTTAAAATAAAAAGAATTAAACCTTAAAAATAAAAGCTTTAAAACATTAATGAAAAATCCATATCTTTTGGATGCCTAAAGAATATAATATGCATCACACTTTCTATTATGTATGCATCACTGTACTTAATAACTTGTAACACTCGAACATCAAATTCCAACTTAGCCATGAAAAAATCACCTATAGCATGGTGTTGAAACAAACGTTTGGCTTATAGCATGGTTTTTAAGCAAATGGTTAGTGATTCAATGTGAAGAGGGTTGGTTTTAAACCTTCAAAATAGTGAGAGATGTAGTCAACTCCATCTTTACTATGGTTAAAAAAGGATTTGAAAATTCCATGTGAATGCTTCTCATATATTTTTAAAATCCTATTTAATTGGTTATAATCATGTATGCAGATATTTTGAAGCCACTCAAACTTGAGGATTTATCATATGGACAATGCCAAATGGCTGAAGATCTATAAACATACACCATCATTTAGAAAATTTCGGTCTCCTTAAAAGATGATTTCCAACACAGTTGAAGCATAACATAATAACATATAATTTATAGTTCAAGAAATAAAAAACACATCAGAATTTAGATTATTGAGGTTAACCAAGATGGAACATGTTTCTTAATTAGAAAATTAAAAATATGATGGCTTCCAAATATACATCAAATAGAGAAATTGCAACAACCACTGAATCTATTTTAGTGTTTTTTATTGTTATTGAGGGGCATCCATACGGATAATTTGAAAACTACATAACATAGTTTGATTGTAACCCAACCATTTCATAAGTTTCAGAGTTACTACTAGAGCACTTCTCTAGGCTAAGAGACTTACAAAACTATACCATAAATCTTATTTCCTCTTAAGCTAAGGATATACAATTTTGTAACTAGTAAAAATGCCTTATTCTTGAAGAGATTGTTCTACTATATCAGTCATTTAATTCAAACAAACAACATAACACATTTGATCCATTTTCCAAGTATAACTGGAAAAATAAAATCTGAGAATTAAGCTTTCTCATCCTTTCCAATTAATAATCCAGTAAAGTACATAATAATTATCATCTTAGCCAAGAAAAATCGGAAGCCAAATCCATGAATTTGGAGTTAAACTGTAAACACTTGCATCCATCCTTATCTTGGCATTGAAGCACACCCAATCCCTTACTCCCACAAACTCAAACCACTTATTCGAATGCCAAATCCTCCCTACTTCCTCACACAAACTCAAACCACTTATTAGAATACCAAATCCTCCGTACTTCCTCACACATCAATGGAGGCATTCTTGCAATATCTGACCACGATATGTTGAAATGAGAGCAAGAGTCCACATTTACCTTTAGAAGCTCTGAGATAAGTACATTCTTTAGAATCCTCCAATGGTTTTCCAATAGGAAGCCTGCCAATAAAATCCATGAACCGCATGAAACTAGGTGATGACAGAAATTAGGTATATCTGGAATTGGAGCAAAGAGGGCATTGTCATTTTGTAGATTAACACCAATAGTTCCTTGCACCTCGGTAATGTCCAGCACCCCCAATAGAACTTGGTCTCACAATATAAGTAACAACCATCACTGAAAACCATTGTCCATGGAGCTATGCGCAGAATCTCAGAAATATATGTTTTCGTACTCCATGAATTCTCAAGGATGCAACCGAGGTCAATCCAAAAAGGATTTAAGTAGCCACCCATACACATATGGGGTAACATTTCGTAACATTTAGCGGTTAATGGAGGTTAGGTGTCATCAATCGAGTTTGATAGGGCACACTGGAATTGGACCTAGGTTTATGATGGAGCTTGTTGGACTGCTTCAACATGGTGGCTAACATTTGTAAACATGATGTCGGGGTTAGCTAGGGTACATGGGAATTGGACCCAGGCTGAATATGGAGCTGGTTGGACTGCTTGAACATGGTGGCTAACACTTGTAAACGAGAGGTTGGATCCTTGACCTAATTCAACATGGATTCAAAATTAGTCAATGGGACCTTGTTTAATGTCTAATATCACTAACATCAAGCATTGAGGGAAACACTTTTCTACAAGAGGTGCATTGTTATAACTGGTTGTAGGGATGAATGCACAGAAAAAGGGCACATAATATTAATATCAATGGGCTCATTCAATGTAAGGTGCTATAGGTCCCCTATGTTTGTAGATATGGTCGAATAAATGTAATGGGATGTCAATAAAGAAGGTCCATGAGGTAAGTAGGATATTTCTACGATTAGATTTCTATTGTGATTTATAAACAAGGATGGAGTACTCCTACAAAAGCATGGGTGGATAGATATTGTAAATGGATTTTATTTGATAGGAGGTTTCCCCCAATAGGAGGAAAGTGAATAGGAGTGGATTACATCCATAAAATGATGGATTGTAAGTTATTACCCTAACTCAAGGGTTTGAAATTAATAAGCATGGAGAGTTTATGGTCTTATTGTGTGTGCATTATATTTTTATATATAAGGTATAGTTCTACATTGTCAAGGTTAGGAAGATAAGAAATTGAAGGATTTTAAAATATATCGAAAGATTTGGAGTTGTGACATATGATTAAGTAAGCGTATGCAAAGGAAACATAGTAGTTTTCACCAATATAGAGCAAGCAGGTCCCAACTTAGGGTTCGAAGTAGTTGATATAAGGAGGTTTGGATGATAAAAATATGTTTTTTCATTAATTTAAACAAAAAGAGGATTTTTAGAAAATCTTTATACTATAAACGCCCATTGGTAATTTCAGCAATAGTTAGGATAAAATCAAAGATATTTTATTGTTCATTGTCAAATTCATTTTTACCTTCAACTAATGTGATGTGTATTTCATTGATAGCAAGAAAGGTATCGATGAAACTATATAATAATGTATCAAAATATAACTGATACTTTTTGTTTGAATTGTTGGATAAGGAAAAGATCTTTTCGAGATTGTGCAATATGGCTAGTTGTAAGCAATGTTGAATGGGCTCTTCTGCACATATGTTGTAAAGGAAAGTATCCTATGGCTAGGGTTTAAGAGGCCATCAACATATTGGGGTTGAAAGAGAGATGTAGAATGTTCAGCAAGCATATATAAGCAAGATCAGAGATGAGAAAGGTCTACACCTGACTAACTGAAGGCTGGTCCAAGCTTTCTCTTCGATCCTCTTCTTGCTTCTCTCACTCCAAGAGACTTGCAAAACAAGTTATACCTTCCTTAAACCATTATGACCACATATAAAACAATGATAATCAAATAAACATGGACAATAATCTGAATAACATCATCATATGATCATAAACGGAGATTCAATAACACATTGAATAATGATTTGGGAAGAACAAGGACATCACATCTTTATTAATCTTGAAAACAAGTACAAGTATACTTTCTCTTCAAGTTTGGCACCTCACGAAACCTTGATATGGTTCTGCTGCTTCTCTTCTCCAAAGAACTCAACCTCCAAGCTCTGCAACACAAGGGGAAGACCTCGAGGGCAAAGGTGTGGGAAAAGAGAGTCCCGATTCCTCCAACATAACAATGCAGAAATTCAAGTCCCCTCTCATGGACCTCCCTACCTCTATTTATATGGTTAAGGAAGATTTAGGGCTAAAGACAAAGTGGTTACAACTGAAGGAGTCAGTTGCATAACTACCCAAACTAACCGAAATTCAAAAGGCGTGTTTTTTATATTTTAAAAATCATTCGCGGGTTGCATAACTGGATAGTCGCAAATCATTCGCGAGTTTCCAGTATAGAAATTAGTGAATATAAGCAACTTTTGGCATTTGCGGGTATGTAATAGAGCAACTCACTAATCATTCGCGACTTTGCCTTAAGGAAAGTCACGAATGGACAAAAAACGCATTTTTAGGATATTTGTGGGCATTTTCAGACTTTGGTGTCTTCTGGAAAATTTTACCTAACTGAAGTAACTTTCCAACAGTGCATAAACGAAGTAAAATGGAGTTACAAAATGCAATATATGTATCCTACAATATAGGTGTTTTTCAGTGACTTTCAATGACTTTCATGAAGTGTCGTCATGGAAGTGTCGACATGCGACAGAATCATGGGAAAGTGGTCATAGGCAGAGATGAGTAATTTTGAGCTATAACAACATACAATGAAGTTACATAGGTTCATGAATCTATAACTTTCAACGCATAAATCTACTGCCTAAATAGAGCATGGAGGTTTTGCTGCAAGTTTGGGAGAGGGAAAAGAAAAGGTTGGATTATCATTCACACATTAAGTCGATAATATCTAAAGGATGTGTTGACATGAAAAATATCTCAATGACTATTAACATGAGTATTGGATATTTTTGAATGAGGTGCACCATCAACTGAAGTAGCTCTTGAATTAATGTTTTGTTTTGCAATTTAAGTTACTATTGCAGTTAATGTTTGCTTTGAATATATTTTGGTCTCGGTCTTTGTGTGTTGACACATTTTTGCCGATAATGGTTCACTCCATAGATATGTTGACACCCATCGAGCCAAGCTCCCTGAACATCATCTCAGACATGTTTTTCCATGTCTAGAAACACCTATGAAGCAGGCCTAGACCTGAGATGTCTGAGGGATGGCTACAGGAAAAAAATATCTGCACAAGGAAGGGGACTTTCACACTTTCTATTACCCTATTACAGTTTCATGAAGTGATCTATTGTTCATGAGCATCATGCATAAGACCTGATTATCATCATTCATAATACACGCAGACATTACAACAACATATTTCATATTCATTTAACTTGTTGAAGACATCAAGATATGTTAACCCAATGAACATGGAAAGACTTCACATCATTAAGATTCAAACATGTAAATTCATAGATCACACAATCAATAACTTCACACATTTAAAACAAATTTAAAAAAACAAAACATAGGTTTTGTGGAAAAATGAGTAAAATGAAACAAAGTTTCCAAATTACGATATAGTTTGGGAGATTTAGAGTATTCTTCAAAATACATTTTCTCATATATAATAGCTTTACAAACTACATGCCAAATTGAACTAGTTAGTTGATTGTTATGCAGTGCTATTTAAATACAATTATGTTACAATATAGATCACAACTTACTAATAAATATGCCCATTTTAATGCATTTCCTAATTTGTTACTTTCAAAAGATCAAATTGTACCAGTATCATCAAAATTTACCATAAATGTTTGGAATCTAACTAGGTGTTAAAACTAATGATAAGTAGTTCAATGTAAAATAACATTTTTTTAAACCTTAAAAATAAAAGCTTTTAAACATTACTGAAAACCTATATAGATGCATTCCATTCCATCTTATCATACTTACAAAAGGCCTTGCAAATTCTATGTAAAGACTTGTCCATATCCTTTATAAATGTAAAGAATACAAAATCTAAATTCCATGTAAATACTTCTCCATGTCCTTTAGATGCCTAAAGAATACAATATACATCACACTTGCTATTGAGCATGCATAACCATGCTTAATAACTTGTAAGAGTCAAACATCAAATTCCAAATTACCCATGAAAGTTTGGCTCATAGCATGGTGTTGAAACAAATAGTCAGTAATTCAATGTGAAGAGGGTTAGATTTTAAACCTTCAAAATAGTGAGAGATGCATTCAACTCCATGTTTATTATGCTTAAAAAAGGAGTTGAAAATTCCATGTGAATGTGTTAGGATATTTAGACACTTAGGAGTTAGTTAAGATCAACTTGTCTAATATATCCGTTAGGTAAAAGTGTGTTTATTTAGTATGCATTAGTATGCATTTGTAAATATTCTAATCCGACGGTCATGATATGTTCTAGACATAGAGTGATCCGACGGTTCAACTTCTCGTAGATCATACCTACCATTGATCCATGGATTAACACCCGATTGGTCTATGATCTCTATTTAAAGAGAATAGAGGGTCATTGGATAGTCGATCGATTATGAGAAGCTCATCTAAATTTCTCTCTTTTGCATAATAAATTGCTCCAAGTAGCTATTTGGCTGGGGCCGTGGACTGTTTCCCTCTCGAGGGTTTTAACCACGTGACAAACATTGGTGTATTGATCTATGATCTATTTGTGTGAAGCAGTTGTTCTTGGTGTTCGGTCCATTGAGAGTACCATGTGTACCCTAACATGGTATCAGAGCTTTTATGAAGAGCCTCTTTCGGTTTTGATCAAGATCCAGAACCGGTGTTGTCAAAACTTTGAAAGGGTTTCTGGTTCTATATTTTTATGCATTTGTTGCCTATGAGAGATATTCCATTGTGTCTGGAGCACTTTTTCCATTTGAAAATAGTTTTCGTTTCACTGAAAACCATTTTCATTTGTTCCAGAAACACCCATTTCGGAAAATCTGAAGGTATAATGTTACAGTGACGGATTTTTTTTTTTTAAATCTCTCATATTTTATTAGTATTATTATTAGATCTTTTTGTTTTAGTCTCAGACTGTTACCTTCCCTGACTTTTACCTTCCCTGGCTGTGTATGCTCTTTGCTGTGCACCTTGCACGATCGAGGCAAATCAGAAACAGTGAGGGAAAGTTTTTTCTTGTCTTCTCGGCTACGTATGCTCTTTCCCGTGCACCTTGTGCGATCATGACAAATCGGAAACATCGAGAAAACTTGAAAACATAGACTTTCCGGGTAATCTAACCAAGATCTAACCCCATTGTGTGGAAATTTTTTTTTTTGTTTTTGTTTTTTCATTTTTTTTTGTGATTTGTAGGAAAAGAAAGCAAGCATGGAAAATGAGAGAGAAGAGTTAAAAAAAAAAAAAAAAAAAAAACCCTTCCTCTTTCCATACTTTTATGTACCTTTTAAACTTAGCTCACTTGGTCCAAAGTTGCTTTACACCTTGATAAGTCTTGAGTTCAAGTCTTATCAAGCTACTTTTAGTGCATGCAATTTCTATTTTCAAGTTACTTTATTGTAAAAGTGCATCTCACATTAAAAAAATAAAATAAAAGTGAGTCACTTAAGTCTTTTAATTTATTGCCACACTATTTAAAAGTACATTATTGTAAAAGTAAACCTCACTTATTCTACAAAAGTGATTCACTTTAAAGCAACTTTATTGTAAAGTGATTGTCAAAGGTTGATATTTGGAAGATGGAGGTTCTTTTTTTTAGTTGGTTAAGTTAATATATGCCACGTCACTATTGGGGACATCTTCAACATTTCCTTTGATCAAGCATAACTTCATCATCCAGAATCAGTTTTAAGTGCTGTTTTTTTTTTAAACCGCATATTTTTTCAAGCTCTTTGCATACAGATAGTTAGTTTCTCTTCTTTTAGCCATTATGTTATAGTATTTACACCCCTTGTGATATTATACTTACAAGTTCTAACTATTTCTCATGGAAATCTCGTATGGAGGATGTTCTGCGAAGTAGGGGACTTTTCAGGATAACCTCAAGGAAAGAAACAGAACCCACTGATGATGATAAGAAAATTAAATGGGCAAATAGATGTGATGAAGCTTGTGGATTGATTGGGATGTCAATCTCTACTGATTTGTGATTCCGCATATCTGACATTGATGAACCTGATAAAGCTTGGGAAAAGTTGGAATCTGTTTTTGGTAAACACAATGAAATTCGGGGTCACAACTTGAGAATGAGTTGCTTTCTTTGAATCCAAATTATTTTTCATGCATTCAAGACTATTTATCTAAGTATACAACTCTTATACTATTATGTGCAGAATGCAAGATTAATAAAGAAGACAAACAATGTATTTATCATATTCTTTCCAAACTTGGACCTGCATATTCTGTTTTTGTATCTACATTCTACTCCATGAAAGAATCCTTGACTGCAGCTAGCTATCAAGAGCCTAGTCTTGAATCATTTTGTGATTCCTTAATTAGAGAGCAAGACAAGCTCATTCATCTTGGAATAATTAACAATGCAGATACATCTGGGAAAGCCTTATTGTCCCAATAGAAAGAAAAGTCCAAGCCTCCCAAGAAATAGAATTTTCACAATAAAAATCAAAACAACAAGGGTCCCAAACCCTCTCAGTCAGCTCCTCCCTTAAAAAATGATAAAGTATCCAAGCAAAAAGGAAAGAAGACTGAGCATCATTGCAATTTTTGTGGGAAAGATAATCATGATGAATCTAAGTGTTTTAAGAAGATGACAGCCTTGAAAGCAGCAATGAAGAAGCACGACATCATCCTAGATTCATCTTCAGAATCTAACTCTCATGGACATGCACTTTGTGCTTCTAGTTACTCTTATACTGCATCTTCTTCTTCTACTTCAAATGAATGGCTCATTGATTCTGGAGCATCTTATCATATGGCTAAGGATCAAGCCATATTTTCTACTATGCATGAATGTAACATCAAACAAATATTTATTGGTGATGATAGATATCTAAGTGTTGTAGGATCTGAAACAGTTCCAGTAGAAAATGGTCATTTAAGTGATGTACTATGTGTTCCAAAAATTTTCTACAATTTGTTATCAGTCTATCAAATTACTCGTTCAGGTGAAGGTAAAAATGTGATGTTTACACCTCACCAAGTTGTAATCAAGGATTTTAAAAATCCTCAAAATATCCTTGCTACTAGAAATGTTGATGATATTACCAGGTTGTACACATTTAACAACTTTGGGTCATCACCTTTTCCTTCAGTTTTTGTTGCTCATAGTGATAACTTGAGCAAACTATGGCATGAGCGATTTGGTCACATAAATTATCGCTCATTGCAAAAACTATGTAAAGACAATATAGTGACTGGTCTTCCACTGGTATCTTGCAAGGATGGTGTTTGTTTCGGTTGTGTACTCGAAAAACATCATCGAGATAGTTTTGACAAACGTACCTCTTGGCACGCCTCAGTTCCCTTGGAGCTTGTGCATAGTGA
Organism: Pseudotsuga menziesii; assembly: GCA_001517045.1. NCBI lineage: Eukaryota > Viridiplantae > Streptophyta > Pinopsida > Pinales > Pinaceae > Pseudotsuga > Pseudotsuga menziesii. The sequence continues at coordinate 597,584 of LPNX010589189.1, read as the reverse complement.
CTTGTGTGGCCCTCTTCCATCTGCTTCCTCTTTCCTGGTGGAATGAAACTATCCTCTTTCCTGGTGGAATGATGAAACTGTCCTCTTTCCTGGTGGAATGATGGGTCCCACAAAATTCACTTCCCACTTATAAAATGGTTGCATAATTACTTGAGGTACTAATGTAATTTCATCCTATCGCAATGGACTCCCTAGTCGTTCATATATGTCACAACTTTTGACATAACCTAAAACATCCCTCTATAAGGTTGGACACCAAAAGCCAGCTCGGAGTATCTTCCTGGTATTTGCACAACCTCCATAGTGTCCTCCTACAACAAAGTCATGTGCTTAAACAAATATCCTTCCTGCTCATGCGGTAGAAGATATCAACATAGAATCTCATCTATCCCCATATTGTAGAGTTGTTCAGCGATTAGCTAAATTTTTTGGCATGAATGACTAATTTCCTTTTCTTACTAGTGGTCAAATATTCTGATTCTTTCCCCATTGTCAAAAACTGAATAACTTGTTCATAATGGTCATCCATGATTCCGATTTTCAATAAATGTGCATCAAGTAGTCCATCCTTGATGTTGGATGGTTATTCTCTTGTCTCAATCCTTGAAAAATTATCCAGTCACACATTCAATCAACCCTGTTTCACAATAATCTTGAAATAACAATCTTTGAAGAAAAGAAACCATCAACATACCTCTCCCCCCAATGCAAGATTGTTGACCAAGTACTTTAATGTGGAATGATTAGTAAACATCTTCAAGTGTCCTCCCAACAGATAATGACTAAATTTTTGCAGTGCATATACCATCACCAAACCTTCTTGCTTTGTCGTTGTGTAGTTCCTTTCTATAGATGACAACTTTCTTCTTGCAAAAGAGATTAGGTGATCAATTGCTCCTTCACCTAGTTGTGCCAATACTACTCCCAATGCAACTGATGATCCATTGAAATGGACATGAAATTCCTTCATGCAATCTGGAAAGACTATTATTGGCACTGTGACCATATTCTTTTTAAGAGTGTTGAGACTCCCCTCACACTCATGACTCCATTCAAATTTCACCGTTATTTCTTCAACAACTTCTCCTTTAGTGTCGTTATAACTATGTATCCTCTTATGAACTTCTAGTAATACCCTGTATTTCCTAATGTTTCCCTTAGTTGTTTCACCAGTGTCGGTGGAGGAAAAATAACAATTATTGTGATTTTTACAGGATCGACCAACATTCCTTCTTGAAAGATGATGTGCCCCAACAAGAATCCAAATGATGCAAAAAATATACAATTCCTTATATTAACTGTGATATCGTGTGTCAAAATATCTCTAACATCATTCATGGGTTGGCAATGCGGTCTTTCACCAACACATAGACACTCCAATCATCCATTTATATTGCCTAAAATTTATGTATGAAGTATTTAAATGAAGAAATTACGATCCTCGAGAAGATTGCAGTTGCATTCTTAAGGATAAATGGCATCAGCATGTGCTAAAAACATCCCCATTCCATCACAAAATTTATCTTGTACCAATATTCCTTTGCAATATTTATCTAATGATAGCCTGAAAAGCCATCTGTGAATGAATAGACCTGTTGGACATCGACTCCTTATAGTACTTTGTCAGTAAATAGTGTTGGGAATGGGTCATGAAGACATGCATCATTTAGCTTCTGGAGATCGACACAAATCCATGTTTCTCCCATCTTCCTACCTTGAACAACCATCAGACCGATCCATTTTGACTCTTCCATAGGTTCGATGATTCCTGCATCCAACATCCTATCAATATCAACCTTCACTCGTTCATTGTATCGCATATTTAATCGATACAGGTGTTTCTTTATAGGCTTTGCATCTGGGTTTAGTGGAATTTTCATTTTTTCCAATTATCCTAAAATCCCTTTCATTTCAGAAAATTTAGTTGAAAATAAATACCAAAACTCATGCAGTATATCAGTAATATTGGCCATATTAGATTTGTCCCAATAATATCCTACATTGAATGATGAATTGCAGGTCCTCTATAGGCCCAATATTGGCGTTCCTAATTTTTATAGGTTGCCGGACATTGTCTGTCGGCATCTTTGTTGTTGCAACATCTTGAATTCCTTTGGATATTGTGACATTTATATTCCTTATATAATCCCTATTGTGTGATTCTCCTGTCACATTGTAACACTCTATCATCAACTGCATCAATAACGTCTCATGCGATTCTATAGAAAACGCGACTAGCACTATTTCCATGAAAACATCTGAGATGTGTTGAAGTGTGTTATGAATCACTAGATCACCATACAAAAATATGGTGGTGTGGATAAATAATGTTGTTAAGTATTTGGATTTCTATTGATAGGTACCATTGTTGCGATATCTCATCCAATTTGTGGACAAAAGCATGTACCCATTCCTCCTTCATTCTTGACACTGATGCAGTATGACATGCGATAAAATCATCATTCAAATGATTCCTTCCATCACACTTCTGGCATTGATAGTGATATGTTTCTCCAAACTGAACTTCGATCATTCTAGGACATATAGTCCAACCCTCAATCAATTTCTTATGTGTCTCCCACCAGCTTGCTAGAGTTCCTTTCAGTGCTTCTCAAATGCCAATAGTCGTTGAGGCTCTAATAACTTATATTCGAAATCATCGATAAAATTAGTCAAATTGTGTATCCCTTCATATGTTTGCAGCTCAATAATATTTGTTGTAACCCATCGTAGTGACTAACCGACTCACCCACACTTATGGATGGATACTTCATCTAGTTGATTCTACCAATTTTCTAGCACATCGTGAGAGTCCGATGATGTAGAGCTAGAACTTCACCATCCCAACTCCCCATTTTTAATGAGAAGGATGTAGTCTTACAAAATATGGTATGCATGGTCCCATCCTCCTACGGATTCCTCCTTCACTGGTTCAGCATATCTTCTACCTTCACTCGGATCCAATGTGGTGATGATCAACATGTCGTGATTCTCAAAATTCATTAGTCTCTTCTTGAAGTTGATCCCTTTTGTAATTTCATTATCCCAACCAATCCCCAACAGTGTAGGATATGAGCTACCTTCGTCGACGATTTTAGTAACATAACAATATGCGTAAGTCTTCATCCATTCTACTCCTACCATTAAGTGAGGTACTAGACCAATTGGTGATATTTTGTCCTGATTTTCCAGTCGCAATTGCATAGGGAACCAAACCAACTGTGGTTTCCCAATCCTTTCCCACATCTTCTTCATCAATATGTTGAAATCCAAGCCTATATTGAGGATGAACAAGTCCACATCATAGACACGATATGGACATTCATCCTCATGTCTATTCCAATTTTCTTCTTGTGGAAATAGTTCACAATGTATTCCTGTCAACCCTTCTCTATTCGATATAGAATACTTGCAATATTGACTAGTGCATTAGGATCTTTCTCTAACAACAAACAAATTTATAAAAAACTTTTCAACGTTCCACGCTTCCGTGATGATCCTCCTACAAGTTTCAAATCGAAAGAATATGGAATTTTGTAGATAGGAAACTTATTCATATCTTGTTTTATAATTTCTCTTGCATCGAAGAATTTGTATTTATTAGTGTCAACATTGAACTACACCATATTTTGATTTTTCAATTGAATCTTCCAAATTGGACCACAATCTCCCATTGTTGCACCTCCTCGAGTTATGACCCTAACATCTGCAGGTTGCACCCTAGGTTCTACTGAAATGTTTCCCATAGTATACCCTTGATTCTAGTTTTGGGGCTGATTCGTAGCCTTATTCACATTCTGGTTCACATTTTTGTTTTGGTTATGTGGCGGTGGAACATTCTTCTCTTTCCATTTTGTAATCATTTGTGGAAAATATTCAACAGTATGATTTGTGGTGGTACAATAAGTGCATTGTAACTGAAGGTTTGGGAAATATTGTTGATAATGTCCCAATAATATAAAAACATAGCATTTCATAGGTCCACAACCTCATTCTCCTCCTCGACTGAATCCTCCATTAGATCTTCCTCAAAATCCTCCACGGTATCCTCCTTGCGGCTCGTACTGCGGTTGATTAAACTAATGCTAGGACTGATTAGGTTGTGGCTGAATATACTCAGGTTGAGTATACTGTGGTTGTGTGTATTGTGGTTGCAACTAATTATAGCACACCAGATTATACTGGGGATACCATAGAGAAAATTGTGGTTGCTGCTATGCAAACTAAGGTGGTTTATGTGGTTTCAACCTCTCTGTCAGTCGGTTTTCTTCTCCTTTCAGGAAATGTTTATCCATTTTTCTCTCTTGGAGAATGCTATATTCTCTACAATCCTTCTCTTCATGACCAACAAATTTGCAGGTTTCGATACTACCTTTTTGAGATATACACATTCCTCATGTCAATGTCCTCGTGTTTGACAGATCCGACACCATGGTAAAATTTCTTGACTTAATGGATTGGCAGTGGTATAATGCAAGTAATCATGGAAGTTTGGACATTGATCCTTACAATGTCCTTTAGTGTGACATCAAGTGCACCATACCTCTTCGCATATGTCCTTCGCTTTCTTAATATCTTGTAATTTAGTCGTCAGATTTTCCAATTGTGTTTATATATGATTCATCTCGATTCCTCTTTTTCCAATTGGTGAATCCTCCCTCTTCATTGCAATTTCCAAATCCTATGTTTGTGTCACAATATTCTTCCACTTTAGTGGCACTCAGATATGTGGCAATAATGTTGCGATGAACCATTCTTTGTGTTGTACATCGCTCATTTTGAAGATGACCTTATCCATCTGCATCTTGAAGCATTGATCAAAATTCCATACCAACTCATTCAGATATTGCTTGATTTCATTCAATTTGGTGATGTACTGCGACTCATCTTTGGTATTTTTAAATTCTTCAATCAACCCGATCCTCTTCTATGCTAAAGTATTTTGTTGATGCCATGTCGGTACTTGTACGAACTTCATATACCAATCTAATGCATGACATCAAAAAAATTTCACAAGTTATCCCTTCTTAATGTCTTCATCTTGGACTTCAAATTCCATACCGCTTCATAGAGAAACCAATATTGCTCGAGATCTTCGGCCGTGTTCCCATGGAACGAAGGTAATTTTACATCGTCACCTACCTTTCTAGGCCTTCTTCTAGTATTTTTTCATATGATACTATTACTTTGGCGATGGAACACTGGGAACTCTTGTGATGATATGGTGTTTCTTCCTGAATGTGTAATAGTGCATGGAGGTGTAGGTACATTTTTTTCTTTGGGTTGTTCCTTCCTCGGGATCAGTTGTAACATGGTTTTCTCCTTCATCCTTGTAGTTTCACTTAGTTCCTTGTGATATTCTCTTGTGGTTTCTTGTTTTGGTAGCACCAGGACTCTCCTTAGTCCTCTCCCTCTTCTCTTATCAGAACCTTACCCCACTTCATAGAATACAACACTCTTCCTCGACTTCCCTCATAGTTTATTCATAGCTACCATCCATCTCCCTTGTTTAATTCCATTCAACCCTCATCTCCTCAGTACCCATAACCTATGCACACCAGAGATCTACTCGTCGGAGTTCATATTCAATATACCCTTTTCATATATAATTATTTTAATCCAAATTTTCAAAGACAATAGAAACCTATCTCTCATTCCTTGTAATAAGTACCTCTCTGTATCACTATAGGGTTTGACTGTGTCAACAACAAAATCAGTAATATATCCTTCCAAAATGTTGTCTAGTCACACTTCGACAGCCTTTGACTCCTTGTTGTTCAATTTTTTTAGTTGTTGAATCAGTTCAGGGATCCAGTAGGAAGGTTTTCCCCCTTGGAAGTTCCTTTTCTTGTAGGTTATATGCTCAAACCACTCATAGACAAATATCAGGAACTCAAAAAAGAAGTATTCATGGATATCAAAGTATAGGTGACTTCCTAACCAATCTTCTATTTTCAATATGGAACATTGGCTTTCTTCTACTGTGAATTCTTGGGCCTTCTGACCGAACCAGTCTTGGATCTTCGTCTTCGACGGATGCCACAACATGCCCTCTTTGTTCTTGCACTATGGTCCTGGAAATAGAACCATTTGTTGAGACACTTTAGTTAACAAGGGTTCACACACTGTCGACACCCTTCGACGCAATCTCCCTAAACACTGGCTCAGGTAGGGTTTACCCTATCCAACAACACCTGGGAAGCAAATGCAGTCTCACCTGAGATGTTTAAGCGAGGGCTGCAGGAACCATGTTTTCGTAGAAGAGAAGATAGCTTGAGCACTTAATGTCTCTCTCCTGCACTATCACTCAGAGATCCATAATAGGGTTTTATATTTTCATTCATTCACCAATATATAAGATATAAAATCGCACTATTTGATTATACATAAAATATATTAACATGCAACAATTCATCCACCATGCGAAGACTTCTCATTATTCATATAAGAAAAATATTAAGAGACAACACATTATACATCATTCAGATCACATCATTTAGATTTAACCATAGATCCAACATCCATAATATCATAAATCACATCGCATACATAGACACATATATTTTCCAGTAATACTCTCATTGATTATCTTTCGCACGTTAACATACATCTCCAAAATACATCTCTTTGTTGG
>LPNX010589189.1:573010-588197 GCA_001517045.1 Pseudotsuga menziesii | reverse complement strand
CTAGACTCACTCATTGAGTTAAGCCATTGCTATGCATGGAATTGTAATCCTTTATTGTTTATATAATATACAGAGAGGAAACCTATTGGGTATTCCAATTATTTCCATTTCATGAGTATTTGTCAATTATTCTTTGATGATTTTGATTCCTAGTTCCTAGATCAATGTGCAAGAATTAATACTCTTGGTTGATAGGCTCAAACCAAAACCTAGAAAATAGTTCACAAGATAGATAATATTCGCTCTAAATGACATACATCTAGTCTATCTAAATCAATATGTGATCTACTACTATATGTATAATTGTATTTAAAGGCTTGCACCTTTACAAAAAGGTCCACATATAACTAACTTCCTAACTAACTTGGACAAAAGTACAAAATTGCGACTAAGTCGACCACTTATCGACATCTTCTTCTTGCGCAGTTTACTTTGGCCCTTGTTGCTTCTACACCATGTGTATTCAAATTTCCTACCAACAATATGGATTTTCAAATATATAATTACGCCAACTATTTGAATGCCTAAGAAGGTAAGTTGAATCCTCACAATTAACAAGATTACTAAAGTAAAAAACCCCCCTAGGCGCATAAAACACTTTCCAAATCAGTCAAGGAGGTAATGACTTAGATGAATAAGGTATTTCAACTAATTATTTGTGGAAATTCAATGTAATCTTTCTTTTAAGAGAGAAAAATATGGAGGATGATTTCGGAAAAAAGAAGGGAATTTCCAAGAGACTAGCTTTTACTTTTTCCACCTTAAAGATGTAAAAAGTAGTATAGGTATGAGAAAGGTAGGAAAGTGAAATTACTAATATGGGAAGTCAATAAATTTGGAATAATATTATACTAAATAATTTTGGGGCTGTTCTATATTTAAACATGTCAAGTGTTAACCAGGTGGTGCAAGTGGAGGACAACTACCTAGTCTAGAACCTAGGAAATTAATCATGAAGTTAATAAAATATATCTTGAGTATGGAGATGGTTTTTTTAGTATTATAATTCCCCTGTTTAACCTTGAAATATGTGAAAAATCGTAAATATATAATATATATAGGGAATATAAACAATACTTAGTCACCCTTTACATACTTCTTGTCCACAAAACAAGGAAAGAAGAAAAACCTCATGGGAGAAACCCTCCCTCAAAACATGGACATGAACAAAATTTCGTGAAATATTGTGTTCAATATGTCTTCACCATGTGATGATCAATACAAATTAGTTCTTTGATATGGTGGAAAGTATTCCTAGATAATTCCTTGGTGAATATGTCTGCAACTTGCTCAGTTGATGTGTAATAGTGTGGAGCAATGACCTGATCATGCACAAATCCTCTAATGTAGTGCATATGGATATCTATATGTTGGGTTTATTTCCTCTCAATAAGGTATGTTGAGATTCAAATAATACTATAATTGTCACAAAAAATTATTGTAGAAGTGATAGAGTCAATCCTAAACTCTCCAAGTATTCCTTGCAACCACAAACTTTGAGTAGTTGCCATCACATATCCTCTGTATTCTGGATTTATTGAGGAAAGTGCAACGGCACTTTTATTTTTTCTTGAATATAAAATTGTTCCATCTGAAATCATAAACACATATCCATAAGTTTATTTTCTATCATTTTTATCTCCATCCCAATTAGAATCAGTAAAACCAGCTAAATCTAGATCATATTTTGCAACATATTGAATCCCATGTCCTGGTTCCTTACATGAAGTTATAGTTTCACTTTGCATCCCTCCATTGGATTTAATGTGGCTTATCCATATGTATATATTCCACAATAATTACATATGAAATATCAGGTCATGTATGAGTAATATAGAGAGGACAACCAACTAGTTGCATGTACGGAGTGTTGTTCACCAAGCGAGTTGAATCTGCATCTTCAAGCTTAACTCCTAAGAGGAAAGGAGTGTTTATTGGATTTCAATATTTATGGCTTCCAATAGATATGGATCAGTAACAAAAAATTATGGCTTCCACATATAGGTAGATAAGGAAATTTTTACATCCATGTGATGTACCTCCCATTGCTTGGATGGTGAAATTCCCAAAACTAGTCTTATTGAGTCCATGTTTTAGATTGGTGCAAAGGTATCGTTGTATTCAATTACTTGGATTTGGGATAAGCTATTGAACACTAATATTTATTTTTACTTATAGGATATCTATCAATAGAAAACTTTTTTTTGAAGACCCATTTCACTTCACTAGCTTTCAGTTAGGTGGGAGATTGACTAGCTCCCATGTTCATTTTTCAGGAGCAAATGGAATTCTTATTTCATGTATTATTTCCATATTGGACAATATGAATATTAATAATATTATTTTTTATAATATTCAATCACCATATAACACTTCTCATCAAATCTTGTATCTTTGTTAGATAGGGAAATATAAGACTAAGATCTAGTTCTTCTAAGATCACTACGATTCCCAGCTAGTTCCCCAACTACTTGAATGTTATTTTATTTTCACTTAGGTATTTTATGAGTTCTTGGATATGGAATCAAATATTCATTATCAGACATATCAAAATCATAAATATTATTAGATTCTTCACTTACAATCAGAGGTGGTCGTGAAGAGGATTCTTTGATTTTAGCTGCTGGCACGGGATCTTCGTCAAACTAAATACTCCTTTTGATAAAATAGTTTTGAATGTTCAATTGATGAGTTTGTATCATTTGGAATATTCTGGATAACCAACAAATATACATTCTTGTCTTTGGGGTGCAAATCCTTTCTCTTTTCTGGTGGAATTCTAGCCCAAGATTTAGAGCCAAAAATCCTAAAATGGAACACATCAGGATTGCATCCAATATTGTAGAAATTCTGGAGCCTTGATGGCATAAGGAATTTCATAAACAGGCTAAGGACCTAGGCACACAATTAACCTCACATAGAATTGTAGAGAATTAGCATATGGAGAGAAGAATAAGAATTAATGAATGATCAATAAATGATAATTGATATTATTACATAGGTAATACATCCCTATAAAGGAAAAAGGAATTGCATGAAGACAACTCAAGCTAGATCATAAAGCATGGTTACTAATTATGATAAACCCCATAGTTGACTAAAGCACTTTCCCAATCTACGAAGCACCTCACGAATTAGCAATAGCATGTGTGAGTGATGATGAGTGAAGGAAAGAATTGATAATCCTAGAATATGGAGAGAAAATAATGGAGGATGGGTTGGCAACAAAAGCTGCCAATTTCCTAGTTGACTAGCTTTACCTTATCCATAGAAAAGTAGGATAAAGCAGAAAAAATAGAATAAAGCATATTTTGTTGTAAAGCGCAGTTACCAACTCTAGATGGCCATAAAGTGGTCAAGATCAACCCAGAATCAGAAATAAATCATTTCGATGATATATATGGAAAGTGTTGAATCTAAGGTGCAAGTGGATGCCAACTATCTAAGATAGTGGGTAGGAAATTAATCAAATAATGATTAATTATTTTATGAGTGGGTTTACTATATTCCAACACCCCCTTTTAAGCCCGACTTTATGATGATATCCCTGAACTAATCAGAAATATATATGCCTATAGGACCTAGCAATAAAGATATGGTCACCCTTTTACAATTTATCTTGTCCAAAGAAATGAGGAAAAAGGAAAAACCTCAATGGGAAAGATCCTCCCTCAAGAAAGGACATGAAAAGAAATACCAAATTTTTTGAATTGCTAGTGTTACTGCTGCTCCAAACTAAATGCTGACATCTGGAGGAATCTTCTTCTTGGGAAGAAGATAAATCTTCTCACCTTCATCAAGGATAGTTATAGGACCATGTAGAACAACTGAGATCCACTGATGTGAAGGAAATACTGAAGGATCTTGAGACTTGTAATCAACTCCAATATGATGAGATGACTTGAACTTCGAACCAATAGAGATGGAATGAGCTCTAGATAGGTGAAATAACTATCCAAGTGAGTGTATCATGTCCCCATCTTCATTTACATAGAGAGGATGTGTGCAAGTGATCATGTAGGAACATAGAGAAGGCATGGGATCAAAGAATGCGAATGAATGGGATCCGTCGGTTGATCTAGCTTCCAAAGAATCCAAGATATCACAACTAAGAACAACAGTAGACTCATGGGAATATACTGGTGAAGAATCCTCTATGGTAGAAGTATGAGAGGAGGAAAGATAGTGATGTTCAAAATATTCAAGGAGGCTCTAAGAATGAGTGCCAAGAACAAAGGAGGATCTTCAAAATCACATGGGATCAAGTATGGTAAGTGGAAAAACACTAGAAGGACTTAATTTGTCTAAGCAAACATCCTAGAAGTCACTGGGTTGCACACCATCAAGAAGAGAGGCATGCACAAAGTGTGAGAGGACTGGCATATAGATCTTAGAATCCATGATAGAAGACATAGAGAACACTGAATGTGTGAATGAATCATCAATAGCAATAGTAGCTCCATTAGTCGATTCTTTTTCATCAACAACATCATAAGAAGATGAATCAAGATCTTCTACTTCAAGAGACACAGAAAAAGATGGCTCTTCAATATTTTCTTCTTGATTGAAAGAGGAAGCATTCAAATGAAAGAAAGTAGTAGCAACAGGAAATATATGAGAAACTTCTTCTTCATGATCAACTTCATCAGAGACTATAGAGACCTAGACATCTTCAGAGAGAGAAATCATTGAGGAGATAGAGGCATTATCCACATATCTAGAAGGATCCTCATTGTCTTTTCCCAAAAATATATCCAATGTTGTCCAGAGATCCTTTGGGTAATCAACAGAATCAATAAGGTAGCACATGCATGGAGATATAGTGAGACAAATATATCCAATTGCTCTATCACAGTCATTCAACCATTCACTTGGCTCTTCATAAGACTCTTCACCAGCTCCAATAGATATATCATAGAGACCTTGTCTCTTTAGATATGGAATCATCTTCAGTCTCCACTCTCAATAGCTTGTGAATGGAGAAATAAGAGGAACCGATACTCTTGAATCCATTCGATCTTGAACCTACAAAATAAACCTGCAAATGTGAAAAGGAGGATTAATTAATAAACTCTAAAAGATCTGATATCATGTCGAGCTTTAATATCCTCGACTTTGATACCATCTAGAACTTGAAATTTGAGAACCTTATCTCTGATACCATGTAGAAATTCTAAATCCTTGATGGCATAAGGAATTTCATAAACATGCTAAGGATCTAGGCACACAATTAACCTCACATAGGATTGTAGAGAATTAGCATAAGGAGAGAAGAAGAAGAATTAATGAATGATCAATAAATGATAATTGATATTATTACATAGGTAATACATTCTTATAAAGGAAACATGAGTTGCATGAAGACAACTCAAGCTAGCCCATAGAGCAACCTTACTAATTATGATAAACCCCATAGTTGACTAAAGCACTTTCCCAACCTACCAAGCACCTCACGAATTAGCAATAGCATGTGTGAGTGATGATGAGTGAAGCAAAGACTTGCTAATACTAGAATATGGAGAGAAAATAATGGAGGATGGGTTGGCAACAAAAGCTGCCAGTTTCCTAGTTGACTAGCTTTACCTTATCCATAGAAAAGCAGGATAAAGCAGATTCTACTGTAAAGCGCAGTTACCAATTTTGGATGGCCATAAAGTGGTCAAGATCAACCCAAAATTAGAAATAAATCATTCCTAGGATATAGATGGAAAGTGTTGACTCTAAGGTGAAAGTGGATGCCAACTATCTAAGCTAGTGGGTAGGAAATTAATCAAATAATGATTAATTATTTTATGAGTGGTTTAATTAGATTCCAACAACTCCAAGATTCTAAAGGAGTGATCCCATATATAGATTTGTGAGGAACCTTATTATGAATATAGGATTCACAATTGATTGCTTCATCCCAAAACTTTGGTGGAAACGTTGTAGACTCCATCATGTAAGTGGCGATCTCTTTGAAATATCTATTCTTCATCTTAGCAACACCATTATGCTGAGGTGCGTAAGGAATTGAATGATGCATCTATATTCCCACATATTCACAAAATTGTATGAATTCATATTTTACATATGCACCATCATTATCATATTTGACGGATTTGATATTTCTTTCATTGTGGCTCTCTACTAGGGCTTTATAAGCCTTGAAAAGATCAAATACTTCTGACTTGTACTTGGGGAATAAGACCCAATATTATCTGGAAAATTCATGAATGAAGATTAGGATATATTTGGATTGAATCATTGATATTTTAGGTAATGGAACAACTATATCACTATGAACACGCTCAAGGGGTTTAGAGGTTTTCTCATGACTAACTCTCTTGTACTTGTTCTCTAAGAGTTTTCCTAGGATGCATCCTTGAAAGACTCTTTTAGAAAACATGATTTTCGGAAACCCTATGACCATATCTTTGTCACAAAAATAAAAAAATATACTTGTAGTTTATATGGCCGAACCTTTCATTCCATAACTTGATAGCTTCATTGGCATGAGTGGGGAGAAAAGAGAAGGGCATAAAGTGTGAGAAATTGTACACTTTGGAGCTGTGATCAACAAAATATTTTTCTATGACTCTACCATTGGAAATATGAGTAGTTTCTACATCATTGGGAGTTAACATAACCTTATTAGGATACCTAGTCTAGGTCATCTGATAGACTGATAAGAGATTGACATCAAGACCCAGGACATACAAAATATTATTGAAGGAACCATGGTCAAGATCTATTCTACCCTTCCTTTTGATTTCCGTTTCAGAGTCATTTCCCAAAAAAACCTTAGGGGCATTCAAAGCATCAAGAGAGGTGAAGGTATCCCTTGTTTAAACCATATGTCTTGAAGCTCTATAATGAACGATAAAAGAAGAGGATATTATAGTGCTTGCTACTAGGGCATGAAATCTCTCCTTTTCTTAAAACTTTTATCTTCCCTCCTTTTTCTTTACATGTTCAGGGAGAGAAATATTGTTATTGTCAAGGATTTGAGACATCATATCAATTTGCTTCTTTATCTAGGAGCTCTCTGAATGGAACCAACTATTACAGTATGCGCTCTTTCTCATTTGACCTTTTCATTTCTTCTTATATTACACTCTTAGTTCAATAAGTACATTCTATGAGACTCTCATAAGTCACTTTTATCCACCAGGATATATTCAACACTTAAATATTCCATTGGTTACAATTTCATCAACACCTATCTCAGAGTGTCGAACAATATATTACATCTTTAACATTTAGTTAACCTTATTGTATTTGTACTATGTGAAATATTCATCAAATTTTGAATTTGTGCAAACTTCCATAGAAGAAGTCAAATAAGACCAAATATTCATACCATGGGGGTATATCTATGAAATAAATCATGGAATTAAAATCACATCCTATGGAATGTAAATTGCTAGGCTAGTACAATAACATTTGGAAAGGGAGGATCTAGTTGTCCATCTCTTCCAACTACTTGATTGGGAACGATTATGGAAATATATGATCTAATTTAGTTGGTTTGTGACGGAAATAAAAAAACTTTGTTTGCATATAAAATATTTCATCTTCAATTTTCCATTCTCAATTTTAAAAAAAATAAAAAAGAAAACCACTAATATAAATTCAAACTTTGTAGAATCATCTCAAACTTCCCATCACATGCACTCAACATAGGCGTATCCTACATCTCTAAAGAGGGAGATCGCTTTCCCTTGTCGTCAGGCTTCATAGGCCAACCATGTCCTGGCTTGGAGAATTAAATATGAACTCACCTTTGTTGGGTGAAGTCTCCCCTCAACATGATAGTGGTCAATTCTGAAATATTTCTAAAGATAAGACTATTGTAATGTCATCAAGGAGTACGTTCTTAATTCAATACGTACATTTTATGAGACTATCATATTTCACTTTTATCCACTAGGATATCTTCAACACTTAAATTTTCCAATTGTTACAACTTCATCAACACCTAGGTCAGAGAACCCAAAATTATATTTCATTTTCAACATTTAGTTAACCTTATTGTTTTTGTACTATGTGAAATATTCAAAGAACTTTGAATTTGTAAACATTTCCATAGAAGAAGTCAAATAAGACCAAATATGCCTACCATATGGCTACATCTGTGAAATAAACTATGGAATTAAAATCACATCCTATGGGACGTTAATTTGAGGCTACTACAAGAACATTTGGAAAAGGACGGCCTAGTTTTCCATCTCTTCCAGCTACTCGATTGAGAAGGATTATGGAAATATCTAATCTTATTTATTTAATTTGTGATGGAAACAATAAACTTTGTTTGTATATAAAATATTTCATCTTCAATTTTTCATTTTCAATTTAAAAATAATTATAAAAAGAAAACAATAGATATAAATTCAAAATTTGTAGAATCATCTCAAAATTCCCATCACATGCACTCAACATAAGCATATCCTACATCTCTAAAGATGGATCTCGCTTTCCCTAGTCATTAGAATTCATAGGAAAACCATGTCGTTTCTTGGGGACTTGAAGATTAACTCACCTTTGTTGGTTCAAGGCTCCCCTTGGCATGATAGTGGTCAATTCTTAAATATCTCTAGAAATAATACTATTAGAATGTCATCAAGGAGTACAGTTTTAGTTCAATACTCTCATAATTCACTTTTATCCACTAAGATATATTCAATAATTAAATGTTACAATGGTTACAACTTCTTCAACACCTAGGTCAGAGCGTCCAAAATTATATTCCATCTTCAACATTTAGTTAACCAGAATGTATTTCTACTATGTGAAATATTCATCGAATTTTGGATTTGGGAAAATTTCCATAAAAGAAGTAAAATAAAACCAAATATTCCTACCATGGGGATATATCTAAGAAATAAATTATGGATTTAAAATCACATCCTATGGGACATCAATTTCTAGGCTAGTACAAGAACATTTGGAAAAGGAGGGCCTAGTTGTCCATATCTTGCAACTACTTGATTGGAAACGATTGTGGAAATATCTGATCTAATTTATTTTTTTTGTGATGGAAAGAAATAAACTTTGTTTTCATATAAAATCTTTCATCTTCAATTTTCCATTTGCAATTTAAAAACAAATGTAAAAAGAAAACCACAAATATAAATTTAAACTTCGTACAATCATCTCAAACTTCCCATCAAAGGCACTCAACATAGGCATCTCTTTCATCTCTAAAGAGGGAGCTTGCTTTCCCTAGTCGCTAGGATTCATATGCCAAACATGTCATGGCTTGGGGACTTGAAGATGAACTCTCCTTTGTTGGTTCAAATATCCCCTTGGCATGATAGTGGTCAATTCTTAAATATTTCTAGAGATAAGAGTGTTGTAATTTCATCAAGGAGTAAATTCTTAGTTCAATACGTACATTCTATGAGACTCTCATAACTCACTTTTATCCACTAGGATATCTTCAACAATTAAATGTTCCAATGATTACAACTTCATCAAAACCTAGGTCGTAGTGTCCAAAATTATATTCCATCTTCAATATTTAGTTAACCTTATTGTATTTGTACTATGTGAAATATTCACCGAATTTTGAATTTATGCAAATTTCAATAGAAGAAATCAAATAAGACTAAATATTCCTACCATGGTGGTATATCTATGAAATAAACTATGGAATTAAAATCACATCCTATGGGACATCAATTTATAGGCTAGTACAAGAACATTTGGAAAGGGAGGGTCTAGTTGTCCATTTCTTCCCAACTACTTGATTGGAAAGGATTATGGAAATATGTAATTTAATTTATTTGGTTTGTGATGGAAAGCAATAAACTTTGTTTGCATATAAAATATTTTATCTTCAATTTAAAAAAATGTAAAACAAAAACCACAAATATAAATTCAAACTTGTAGAATCATCTCAAACTTCCCATCACATGCACTCAACATATTCGTCTCCTGCATCTCTAAAAAGGGAGATCGCTTTCCCTAGTCATTAGGACTCATACGCAAACCATGTCGTGGCTTGAGGAATTGAAAATGAACTCATCTTTGTTGGTTCAAGGCTCCCCCTAGCATCATAATGGTCAATTCTTAAATATTACTAGAGATAAGCATGTTGTAATGTCATCAAGGACGAAATTATTCAGTGGAAGACTACAACACTAGCTGACAAGAATTCTTTATGATATGCTTCTTCAAGATGAAGATCTGGATACAATGGTTCATTGTAAAGTAGTCATGGTATACAAGGAAGATTACACCACTAGCTGGCATACCAAGAATATTTATCAAATGCTAGTTTTTAACATTTTTCTAGTCATTAGATACAATGGAGACCCCACTTTCTTCCCACTCATTTTATACATATCTATTGTCTATATCTCCTTGTGCTTTTTCTTTCTCCTTTCCTAGTAACATGGTTCTATCTTTCTCATACCATGGTTGTTATTAGGGGCTCTGTTAATTCCTTATTTGTGTTATTGCAATAGGGAGAGAGAAGAACAATGAATGGTGTACCAGACAGATAGAGAAACTCAACCGAGGCTAATTCATATCATGACCTATCATTTGATTTGTATATTTGATAATTAATTTTTATTCTACCAATGGAAGCTTAAGTGTTGTTTTATAGGCCAAAATACCTGGAGATTTCTGTTGCAACTTCCACCTTGACAGTTTCCCTTGATAATGCAAAAGTTGTCTATCTCATATTACATTCTTAATACAAATATTCATAATAAATAGGCCACCATGCATCCAACATCAAATTCTACAAATCCTGCTTATTTGGTTTTTTTCTTAATAGAAGCCCCTTTATTGAAGACTAAAAATATGATGATTTCCACCAATGCACCATTATTTTCCTTGCATTTGTGTTGGAGCGCATACTCCATAAGGGGTAACTCCGCGGTTAATTTGTAAGCGGAGCGTTGAGACTTGGACAAAATAGTCTTAGGGGTGTCGGGGTAAGTCAAAACCCTCTCTTTTTGTAATAAGCCCATGGTTTAAATCCAGGGTTTAGGGTTTTGTGGGTGCCCATGGTTTAAGACCATGGTTTTTGTAATGCTGCGCAGTATAAATAAGCGCTTATGGAAAATGGATAGGTTAGGATTTTTGATGTAAGAAATATAAGGTGAAGTAAGGTTGGTTTTTGGCAAGGAAAGGACAAGTCCCAGCTGTGTGCGTGGACGACCTCTGCAGCTGTGTGCGCAGAGGGTTTTTGTAAGAAAGTAAGAAAGATCTGCAGCTGTGTGCGTAGAAGCCTGCTGTGTGCGCGGCTGTCAAAAGCTGAAGGAATCTGCAGCTGAGTGCGCAGATAAACTGTGGTTTTGAGGAAAGAGGAATAAAACGCAGTTTGTGGACGTAGCCCCTACACTGGGGGTGAACCACGTTATATTTGGTGTTGTGGTTTTGTTGTGTTATTCCTGTTTCTGTCATTTTCATGCATTAAACTGAATATATCTGATAATATAAGATCTCTGTTAATACTAAGCTTCGCTGTGAATTCCCGGTAGTGGGTTATGCAAGTTTGGTTTATTTATTATGCTGTGAAGTTATATGTGAATGAATGATAAGTTAACAAGAAGTTGATTAGTAATTATTTAGAAAGGCTAAGGTACAGTAATACCCCTCTCTGCATGCAGAAACCTGATTCTGCGGCCCCCCATTGCTGTTTCGGGTGAGACTGCAACCTGCGCGCAGGTTGTTGCCGAAAGGGCCAACACAGTGGGTCTTTTGTTGGTGCGACGTATAAAGCGTTAACCCGGGTCTGCCCATGTGCCCAACAAATTGGTTCCGTTGCCGGCTGAACTCAGTAACTGCTCGCGAGGGGTTTACCTTGTACCACAAGAGCTATGTTTTGGAGGCCCTCGGTGAAGGACGTCAGTGATTGGTTCGCTGCGACCTGTTTGAAATTTGCGCAGCAAGAAACTATGAACCCGTGTCGCAGCGCAAGTGATTGTTTACAACGAGTTTACCATTGATACAAGCACTTCTTTCCGTGACGCTGAACGACAGTCTTTCAAAGATCCCCGTGGTAAGTTTTTGAATTTATACTATTGGTATATTGCTATTTGAATCCGATTATTAGTTTAGTCGTACTAACATATGTTTGCAAGTTCCACTCTCTCGGACGAGCAACACGGGTTGCTGCGAAACAGGAAAAGGTATAAGCAGAATTTTAGCCCCTCTTCCGTAAGCCAGATCACCACGTTCACCCCTGTAAACCCTGAAGAATCGGACTCCGCACACCACCCTGAGGTCGAAAACCCGCCAGCTACCCCGCAACACCACCCCGCAACCCCTGACATTCCGCCGCAGTCTGAAAGTCAACCAGGTTCGAGTATTCCAGCCACAGGCCAATCTGCCCGTGCAAATCCCCCCCCTTCCACCGCCAGTCCCCTTCCCAAAACTGCCCGAAATTCCATTGCCCACCTCGCTGATGATATTAAACTCCCCACCTTTAAAGGCACAGGCTCCGAAGACCCAGAACAGTTCTGGTTTCTCTGCGACGCGGTCTGGACCGCGAAAAAAATTACCGATCCCGATGTGCGCGCCGCGCAGCTGATTACATCTTTTCGGGATAGGGCTCTGACTTGGTTCATGAAATTTTCTAGCAACAAGAACCCTACGTTAGGTGAAATCAAGGCGGCCATAATCAAATAATTTAAGAAACCTAAATCGGAGTCGCAGAGCATCACCGAACTCAAAGAGATTCAACAGCGGCGCGGCGAATCAGTCTGGGAGTTTGATCAGAGATTCAAAGTTCTACTGGACCAGGTCAGTTTTACCATTAGTCCTGCGCAGCACAAGGAATGGTTTATCGATGCATTGTTACCACATATCAGAACGCCACTCATGCAACAGAAGGTTGCTGACTAGCAAGAGGCCCTAGAAATCGCAATGAAACTAGAGACTACCCCTGTCGGAGATGACTCTGGGATTGCTCAAATCCAAGCACAGTTAGCTGCGATGGCCCTGGAACTCCGTGAGATGAAAAAGGAAAGTCTAACGGCGAAGCAGGGTGGTGTACGCAATGTCAGACTGAAGGACATGACAGGGAACGATGCCCTCTAATAGCCAAGTACCTGCAGACCGGTGCACCGAACCCCTTTCCGCCACAGGTTCTTTATTGTGAGCTTTGCAGAATGACAGGACAACACCGACCGGAGCACTGTTATCTACTACAAAAGTATGCACAGGGACCTGCGAACCCCTACTGTAAATTTTTCAAATCTATCGGTCATAATGAAGAGGAATTCCGCACCTATGATGCCTACAGGGTGCACACGGAAGGCCAACCTAACGACAGTTATGGCTACCAGGGGGGTGCCTCTGGCCGAGGTCCCTCTGGAGGGCGTGGCGGCATGGCTGGGCGAGGCCGAAACCAAATCGTGTGTTATAATTGTAACCAAGCCGGGCATTTGGCTCGCGACTGTCGGAACCCAACTATGATGTGTCGGTATTGCCGCGCCGTCGATCATGTGATCGAACAGTGCCCTCAGCTGATCGCTAAAATTCAGGCACGACAGACTATCCCTACTCCGAACCTTCAGATGATTTCTGTAGAGCCCCGCCCTGTGGCGACCATTAATGTCGTTACTCGAAGTGGACTCACGACCCATATCCAGGAACCACCAAACCACCCTGTCGAAGCTCTAATTCGCAAGGCCCCTGAAAAACGTCCTGCATTTGACATCCTCAGAGAAAAAGAGACATTCATGGCGGCCAAGAAATATTTTGCTGGCCCTAGTCTACCTAGTGTCCCTGCGCAGCCTCATTCACCGCCCTACGACACATCGATGGATAAAGAAAGTGTACTATCTACCTTTCTGCACAGCTGCCTTAAACTTTTAAGGAATCAATCTGCTCTGAATGAGCTACAGAACATCCTTACTACCTGTGAATCTTCGCAAACTGATGTCCAGGACAAAACCGTTCATCGAGTCAGCCGGACCGGCAGGGAAATGCGATTGAATGCTCAGATCGTGGCATATGATATGACCGATGTTATCCTGGACTTGGGATCCGATGTTAATGTTCTAACCAAACAAACCTGGGAACAAATGGGGAAACCTACCCTTGCCTGGTCTCCTATACAGTTGAGGCTGGCCAACCAGCAAAAGATTGTACCCTTAGGAATATTCCTGGATCTCCAAATAGATATTGACAGAGTTAGTACCTTCGCCGACTTCGAAGTAATTGAGATCATTGACGACAGCAACCCTTACCCGGCCCTATTAGGAATTGAATGGGCAATGGAAAATGCCGCAGTAATCAACCTCAAAAAGAGACAAATGGTCTTCGAAGGGAAAGACTTCAGGGTCATCTTGCCCCTGGATCCTTCACAAGGGGAACGGTATACTGAGCCAATCTACCATAACGATCAGGCTGATGTGAAACCTGTATCCCTATCATGGAGCAGGACGAAGGTACCGTGGAGTCCCCGGCCGCGGGATGGGAGTCTGGTAGCTCCTGTATGACGGACCCTGAAGGGGAACTTGAAAAATGGCAACACCGCCTGTCTGAGCTCCATCAGGACAGCAATGCCTGCTTAACCAAGTCTATCAGATGGGTCGACTCACAGACCCGACATATCCCTGTGTATGATGGTTCGACAGATCCGGCATCGTTTATCGCACACATCTCGGCTCAGATCCCTGCCCTACAAATCATGGACGTCCTCGAGTCAGCATTCAGAGCTACCGCAGTCAGATGGTGGACGAGCCACAAGAAGCAGATCCCCACCTGGGACGTATGTCAGACTCTCCTTCGCCTACGGTTCTCAGATCAGTTGACCACAGTACGAAGTAAGTTTGATGGAAAAACGTGCCCCCAGGACCATCTCAGCAACTGCTACGAGGCATGGAAGTATATCCCTCAGGCTGAGTGGGTACATAGATTTGTTCACACGCTGGGACCCTTGGCAAAGAACTGGTACGAGGAGGCTGAACTTCGCCGAGAGACTGTAAGTTGGGATTGTCTTGTTCATAGCTTTGTCAATACTTTTTCTATTAATGATGTCTGTCCAGCCCTAGATACAGCTATCAGGGTCATCCATACTAAGGTATTTACTGAGCAAGAAATGACTGAAAATCATCCTGATTGGGCCGCACAAGAAGCCTTCGCAGTCGAATGTTATAATTTCACAGTCGATGACAAAGGGGATCCGCGTAGTCTTGCTATCCCAGAATCCGAAGGATATTGTGATGTGCATGGACCGGAA
>LPNX010589189.1:469482-569194 GCA_001517045.1 Pseudotsuga menziesii | reverse complement strand
AGACTGCAACCTGCGCGCAGGTTGTTGCCGAAAGGGCCAACACAGTGGGTCTTTTGTTGGTGCGACGTATAAAGCGTTAACCCAGGTCTGCCCATGTGCCCAACAATTTGAGAATATGGAAGGATAGGGCTAGGTATGGATATGATCCAGTATTTTGATACTCTACCAAAGTGATCATTTGTGGTTTTCAACCATAAGAAAGAGAATGCATGGTTTGTATAATTAATTCCTTAAGTTATGGAAACAACAATAAACAAGTAGGGTATAATTAATTCCTTAATGAAAGTTGAAAGAAAAAGGATGCATGAAGTAAGTGTTTTTCAAGATCTAGAAACCAATTGGAACAAAGGTCTATAGCATGTCACTGGGAAAGAGGACAGGTGGGAGAGGTAACTTTATGAGAATCTGAGATTCTTTTCCATACTTTTGAAGAAATACTATTGATTTCCTGTGGTCACTTTTTGTGGGAATGTTGGTCCTAATAATAAATTTGAGGTTCCAAACAAACAATAATTCACTTCCCCCAAAATCTGTATCCCAACTCATATTTTTGGTCCAACAAAGCAAATAGTCCACAAATCCTGAGTGTGTTCTAGATGCGCAAAAAGGTAGCATGGGAACCTGATTGTAACTACTGTTGGATCTGCTTTATCTTAGTTTATTAGAATACCAACTCATCACCTTGTGACAACAGTTAAGAAGTATTTCTAAGGCTTGGATCACTTGAACTCCAATTGCTAAGCTTCTTCAAAATGCAAATGAAACTATCCCTATCAGATATGTTTTCAGGCGTGGTGTTTAGCATGAGAAGTAATGGGAAGATGACAACTGCTATCGATAATTATTAGAAATTTAGAACCAATGATTATAGCCTATCTTCATGGATGAGTATATCAACAAAAATTGTAGACATATAGTAGAATATTTTGATTATATGGCATAATGGTTCACCACATAAAAATGCATGAAAGTAAAATATCAAGGAAAAGTGTTATGCAGTTGTAAAGGATGTTGAATCTTGAAAACAATTTATGAAATACTAATTGTTGTATCAGTGATCGATCCTAAATACTAACTATAAAAAAAACCTTTTGTTTCAATGAGTGAATTAATATCAAAACTTTAAACTTATAGCACCTGATAATTATGTGCAATTTAAAAAATATCCTCTTGTTAAATTTGAAATAGTTATAGTGAAAAATTAGGGTTCTTTGATTTAATATCACAATCGATGTAAAACACTAGTTTATACTTATTGTTTATATTATATGGTATGCTCCTTATAGTTTTCGATTTAGAGTGAGAATTACGTAAGGTTCACAAGACCAATCACCCGGTTTCATTATTTGTTTTACTTGTCTTGTTAACCAATATTTCATATAAATGCATTTATGTGTGAAAAGTTATTGTAAAAAAAACAGTTTGAGGCATGTGTGAAAATGAAAGATTTCGTATAAATGCATTTATGTGTGAAAATTAATTTTAAAAAAATGGTGTGAGGCCTATGTGAAAATGATATTGTTAGACACTAGATTTCGGAACCTCATCCCTAGAAAAAACACATATCTTTTTCCAAGAAGGATAGCATCAACTTTTGTTAGAGGGTTACCTTTTTAACGCTTTTACCCCTGCCCCTACTAACCCCACATCAAACAAATATTTTTTCATGTGTTACAAAATAAGAATGGTGGAGGAATAATTCTATTTTTTTAAGAAACGATTCTGGTTGTTAAGTTTCTAGTAAAAAAGCTGAGGTATTACATTTTTTGGAAATATTGAAGAATTTGTTTCCCAAAAAGAGATCTAGATTCCAGTTTCATGTTGGGATCTTCTTGGGTTCCAATTTGAGTTATATTGCTAGTTGGGTGTGTTTAGAGGGAAAGGTTTAAACATACATATCTATACACATCCAATTAGATCAAACCCATACTTGTTGACATTGAATGATAGTTCTGACAACATTGAGGTAAGCCATACATGTATCCTTATTGAAGCATGTATGTGAATTCTTTGTCCAAAAAAGATCAAACAATTCTCTGTGTGAAGGCCATTTATTATCGGTGGGAGAGATGTTGATTTCTGAGAACCAACAGTCTTTTTACCAGTAAATTACAATTATTAGTGGATTTTCATTGTTGTAGCAACTATTTTGGAAGATGACAACCGATAAAGAACACCATGTATATTGCACATGGATTCAATTAATGAAACCTATGCAAATCTATGAATCCAAGGTCTACATTAAATTGAATAATCACATATTGTAGACCAATCTAACACTATAATATTTTTATATGAAATATTATTGAAAAAACAATTTATGGTAACTGAGAATGAAATCCTTAAGTTGAATAAATAGAAGGGAGAATATTCTAGCAAAGTAGTGCCACAAAACATTTCCCTTCACGAGTGTTCCCACCGTCCTAGCCTAGAGATGATATTATTTCCTTCTTTCTCTTTGGATATTGTTACCAACCAAGCATCCATGTCCACCTCATTATTGGAGCTGAAAAAATCCCAAATAAAACCTCGTGCTACTCTTATCACATGTTTTCTCTTTGGAGACTATTACCGACTGAACATCCATGTCCACCTCATTCTGGGAGATGGAACATTTCCCAAAGCAAACCTCGATACTCTATTCTTGTTATATTTTTAATGGTTATACAATATCTAAAACATTTATCATCATAACATCATAACCATAAGAACAGGATCGTTGAAAGAAAGATAAGTACAACAACAAAAGAGAACAGTAATATTTTCTTCGAGGAAACCACAAGGGAGAAAATCCCGCAATACTTCCTGAGTATAGAATTTGACCAAGTATAGTGTAAAACCCTAGCAAAAAGAATAGTTGCTAATCTCCCACAATAGACTCTCTTTCTCTTTCTCTCTGTTTCTCAAATGTATTCAGCCGAATTCACTTAAGAAGACACAAACAAATATAATATTATATTATGTAGGGTTCTATCGACCCGACTTACAATGAAGGTTTTACCTCATGAATTTCACATGAACAATTACATCAAGGACATCTTCGAATGGTGAAATAACATCTCTTAAGGAGAATACAGTAAATTTACAAAATAATATCTTCTGAAGTTACAATAGTTTAACACTCCCTCTTAACTAGGAAGGTATTCTAGATCAACAAGAACCACCATCATAAATGTACAACTGTCTGGTGAATCTCTATATGTCATAGGATGTTATGGAACAACACGATACATTTTTAATATCATTCTCATCGTAAGAATATTGGATCATCTTCTGGAACATCAGTATGTAAATATTGAATCATATTCTATGAGTAGTGGATCATGTTTTTCAACTTCAGTATGTGGATACTGAATCATCTTCTATGAGTAATAGATCATATTTTGTGAATTTAGTATGTGGATACGAAGTACTGTATCATCTTCTACAACATCAGTATGTGGATGTTGAATCATATTCTTCCATATCAGTATGTGAATATGGAATCATATTCTAAACCTTCTTTTCTGACATCAATATTTGAATACTTAATCTTCTTCTGCCACATCGGTATGTTAATAATGAATATTATTCTGAATCTTCTTCTTTAATATCAGTATGTTAATACCGAACCATCTTATTCCACATCAGTATGTGAATACTGAAACATCATCATCTGAATCATCACTATCTGAATACTGAAACATCATCATCTTCATATTCACTATTTAAATAATGAAGCATCATCATCTACATCATCAATATCTAGATAGTGAAAAATCATTATCTACATCATCATTATGTAAATACTAAAACATCAACATCTGCATCATCAGTATGTAAATACTAAAACATCATCATCTGCATTGTCAGGGTGTGAATAGGAATACAAAAACAATATCATGATCATGTTATTGATAAAGAAATATTATCAATAAATGCTATATCATTATCTGCATAATCAACATAGAGATGTTGGAACATCATCATCATCAACAACATAAAAATATTGAAACAACATCATCATCATCAACAAAAAGTGTTGTGACTTCAACCACATCAACATTATCAACATAGGGTGTTGGGACCACAACCATATAAACATCATCAACACAACGTGTTGGGAAAATAACACATCATCACCATCAACATAAAGATGATAAAGCAACATCATTATCAATATCAGTATGGAAATACTGAAACTTCTTCAACATCATCAATATAGAAATACTGAAATTGTCTTCTCAACATCAATATAGAAATATTAATCCTGCCACATCAACATCAGTATGAAAATACTAAACTTGCCACATCAACATCAGTATGAACATACTAAACTTTCCACATCAACATCAGTATAAAAATATTGAACTTGCCACATCTATATCAATATGAAAATAGTGAACTTGCCACATAAACATCGATATGAAAATACTCAACTTGCCATATCAGTATAGGAACATTGGAACTATCTCAACAATCATCTAATCATCAGTGTAACAACACTAGAACTATATCAACAATCATCAGTATAAAAGTTCTTAAACTAGCATCTCAACGATCATTAGTATAACAATACTGAAGAAAACATGTCAACAATCATTAGTATAACAATATTGAAGCAAACATATCAACCATCATCAATATAGAAATACCGAAGCAATCATCTTAGGAATCATCATTATAACAACACTGAAGCAATCATCTCAACAATCATCCGTACAACAATACTGAAGCAATCATCTCAGTAATCATCAGTATAACAATACTAAAACCACTTACAACAACATCTTTTCTCACTTACTAGCCCTTCTAGGTTGACAATCCTAGTAAGACATATTGATCTCCTTAGATACCAAACAAGCCTTGTGCTTGACCAGGCAAGAACAAAAAAAATAAAGCACAGAAGAATATCTACACAAAGAGGAAAAAGAAGCACAAGTGTAGGAAGGAAGTGCAAGTGTGCGACACAAAGGAAGGAAAGGAAGAACATGATAGAGAAAGTTGCAGAAAGGAGCCATGCGATGGAGGAAAAAGAGAATCTACAGGTGTGCAGAAGGATAATGGCTACAAAGAGACAAGTCAGGAGCATCGTGGGTGCTGAAGTTGGCATAAGATGATGGAGGTTGCATGTATGAACAAATATTGTAAGTTAGGATGATAGAGCATTGTGTCAATCATGCCTATGACAATGTGTAACCATTTTTTTACAGCTGATTATGACTTGTAATGAATGAACTGTATGAAGTCGACCTTGCGTGGTATTGTAGAGGCTATAAATAAGAGGAACCCATTTTGTATAATGGTTGAAAAAAGTTGAAGGAATTAGAGAGAAAAGTGAGATAGTAGTGTTGTAGAAGGTTGTTGAGCCACAAAACCCATTTTTCATAAGGGTTTCCAAATAGTAACTTAGAAAGAGCCATGCTGCAGCTGATTGCATAGATAGTTGTTATAAGGGTCGATCCAGGATGTGTGCGGATTGTTAGGAGTAGTTAGAAGAAGAGCCTAATAAAACCAGAGAGAATGAGAGTAAGAAAGAATCTGTGAGCTGAAAAGACATATCTAAAAAAGTCTACAGTCAAGTCGTAGACTAAAAGGTTCCATCTATTTCTCATGATAGATGAAAAGCACCTTTGTGGTTTTTCCCGGTTGGGTTTCCATGTTATTTATTCTATCACTTAAATGTGTATGTTGAATTATTGTGGGTTGATTATTGGTTGTATTGCGTTGTTTACATTTATTTCTTAAGTGAATGTCGTACTGTTATTAAAAGGGGTTCAATAAATAAATGATCAGCATTATTGAAATCATTGTGTATTATTTCAAGTTCACTTACTCTTAAGTTGTTAAGGGACAATCTCTGTTGCAAGCTGGTTGTGTCACACTATTGCACCACTGCCAAGTTAGTAAAAGGAATCCAACCATCTAACTCTGTTGAACACCTTGGTTTTGCACCAGGGGACTATAATCCCTCAACCTAAGTGCAAAAACATGGTTATGATAGTTTCCCATTAAGGAAAGATATCTGAGGTCAGACTGCACCTATGTCATAGGAGTTCCTGACTGAGCTTGCTTTGTCATACCGATAACATTGGATGTTTTGTTCTTTTGTTTAACCTGGGTTGTGATAGTGATTGAAATTTATCCAACAAATGGTTTCGTTGTTGAGACCCTAGTCATTTGTGTCGAGGGAAATGTTGTGGAATCCAACAAAGAAGGAAATTGAGGATTGGATGGAGGCTAAGACATTAGCATTTGCACAAAGGAAGAGTAGAAGATCTTAGTTGAGACAAGAAAAATGGTTGGACTTATAATTTTACACTAATATTCATGAAATATTCTTTGCATAGTTTCCTATCGTGATGCATGAGTGGTTGTCAAATTTTCCAACTCGACAGAACAACTTTCATAAAAGGGAAGCAGTCGAGTGGAGTGCTCAACTGATCTGGGAGTTAAAAAGTGTAAGTAATCGCATATATAGAGCTATTAATTTTTCGGTCGAAAGTATTTTGCAAGGATATATTACTGATTTTCCGGTTGAGACAATAAGTTTATATAGTGAGGTTGAAATAATTTTTTTCCAAAGAACCCATGGGAGGTACTTGTTATCTATAAATATATGGATAAAAATGCTCATCTATGAGAAGGGAATTTTGCAACTGAGTGGTTGAGTCACGATAACTAGAAGAGGGGATATGTTGTAGATGACCTATAAATAAAATGGGAAATAGTGAGCCGAGATGTTCCCAGGAAGTACTGAAGCTGAACTAGAAGCTAGATTATTAAGGAGTTGAAGAAGATTTTGGTCAGGAAAAAGAAGAAAAAAACTAGAAGGAAGATGAAATCCTAGTCTGTTCAGAGAAATTAAGTACGCGTTTGAGTCGTGGCTAGATGAAGGGTATTGCAACAAAGAGGAAGAGTATCAACCAATTTTTGAAGGATCAAAAGAATCAAAATAATATGCGGAGACACCAAAAACAAAACATCACGATGCCACACCCAGAGCATCGCTAGAGGTAAGGTCTAGAGTCTCATCTCCTGAAAGAACTATGAATACTCGTAGTGCTAGTGCTGAGACTAGTGTGCAAGGAAGTTCACCTTCGTTATATTGTCCATTGCACATCCCTTATGCCAAATCAATGGCCAGGGAAGACATTAGGTTACCTGCATTAAATGGAAATGGAGTAGAATATCTAGAGAAACATCGGCTCCTCTATGAAGTTGTTTGGACGGTTTTCTAAGTCCAAAATGAGGACATAAGGAAAGCGCAGATGATTATGACTCTGTGGGGTCATACGTTGGACTGGCTTATGAATTTTTGCATAGTACAAGTAGGAGACACACATAAGAATCTTTTTTGAGATATGACTCGCGATGATTTGTGAGTTTAGGAAACCTAAATCTGAGTCGTAGTGTATCACTGAAATCAAGGAGATAAAACAATTACCGATGGAGTCCCTATGGGATTTTGACCAGTGGTTTAAAACTTTGATGGCCAAAGTAATTTTTCAAATGTTGATAGACAACACAAAGAGTGGTTTATTGTTGCACTGTTACCAGAAATATGAGGCCCTTTGATGCAACAAAATATTGTGTCATAGATGGAAGTGATAGAAATCATGATGAAGATGGAATCCTTGCTGAACAGAGATGGTGGCACATGGATGATGATGATTCAGTCATAGTTGACTAATATGATGGTATAGTTTCACAATATCAAGAAGGGAAAATAAATCCAAGAGGATTTAGGGTGTACAATATATAGAACAAATGGAGACCACAAGGATAATTCTCCACCATACATGAACTATATCTCGTAAGGTGTGCCTAATACTTTGAATACCGAACGACTACCCTGGTATAGCATATGATAGACTAGAGGACATTGCAATGAAGAATGTATACACCTACAGAGGATTGTAAGTACCCCATCGAACCTTTATTGTAAATTTTGTAAGTCAGAAGGGCATAATGAGAAAGATTGCAAAGCATATTATCTCTTAAAGGAGAATACGGTAGACATATACCTAATGAAGAACGATGGGCATGTTAATTTTGAACACATACAAGCGCACCACCATCCTATGCATTATCCATAGTATCATCCTCATTACCCACAGAATCAGTATCCACTGCAGCAATAACACCTTCCTCTTAGGGGGCATGGAAAATTCAAAGGAAGAGGATAACACCTAGGAGGATTTGGTAGAGGAAGGGGTCAAGTCATGTGCTATAACTATGGGTAGCAGGGCCGTTATGATAGAATATTTACCTGATCCTGCAAAGACATGTTAATATTGAAAAGAATGGGATCATAATGTTGAACAATGTCCCTAGTTGATGGCAAAATCACAAGCTCAGACTGTGGGAGTTCCAAACCTTGCGTAGACTCCCAACCTTAATCATAAATTGAATGTTCAAATGATTGTTGCTGAGCCAAGAGAGACAAATGTTGCTATCGTAAGATGAGGAGGTGCTGCGACGGTAGTGGATCAAAATTTACAACATGAACTACCATAGGTGGGACCCGCGACACAAAATAAATTACCATTTCATGTTCAAAAGAAGAAGAAAGTATTGTTAGATGTGCGATTGAGTTTTGTATATGCACGACAACTTTCGACCTCATTCCCAGTTAGGGAGATGCCTAAACGATTTCAACAGATATTCCGAAAGTAGGTTCCAAACAAGGTTAGTAAGTTCAATACATTCCCTTCAAGTTGCTTAGCACTAATCAATGATAAAGATGTTGTTGCAGAATTACAAGCACTGATACAAGAAACCCCATTAGATTCGCAACTTGAAAGAAGAGTTAGCAATGTTAGAAATAAATTTAAAACTGGTCGTGAGTTAAGAATGACTACGCAAATAAGAGTACTAGCTCATGCAGAACATATTCCGGAGAGGCATTGGAGAATTGGGAAAACATACTGCATGAAGCATCTATGAGGAGATGCACCAAGATTACTAGGTTTGTGTGAAGGGTGGAGACTCAGTCGAGGGAGTTACCCACATATGAGGGCTTACCTAATCTTGTGATTTTTCTAAGTGAGTTTTAAGGAATGGTAACAAAACCACACTACTTGTCTGCATTAGACTATGTATTGAAAGCTACACTTGCTAGATGGTGGGGTCGCATAAACAATCGATATCTGAATGGACACAATGAAAAATATTGTTGGAAGTTAGGTTTGGTTAAGGAATTGTAGTTTTGGTTCAGAAGTATAGGGGGTTATAAAACCCCATCGAACACTATATTCTCCTCACTAGTCTCTTCCCCAGATCTATCAAATAGGTAGATCGATCTCCTCTAGCTCGCATAGTTTGTCCAATAGTCCGCCTCGAAAGTGGATCTCCTCTAGCTATATATCTCCTATGTCCATCTATAGCATAGGCTTAGTCCACTCACCTCTAGATTTTAGGTCCTCTTAGCCTATAGGGTGGTAGTTTTTCTCCCTTGCTTATAAAGAAATCCCCTTTGCTATAGATCATAAGAAGAACAAGCACTGAAACCACTTAGAATAAGGAAGGTAGTTGGGTCCACTGCTCACACACTCAACCCACCCGGTCAAGGAAGGCACGGAGTGGGGAGTTTGCACTCTCTCTTAAGGTTCTTTTCAATCTTACTTCAGTCCAAATGAAGGGATCTTGAGAGTAGAATCCAGCCCCTCCCTCTTCCTGCTTCAAGGCCATGTCATTCTCACTTTATTCTAAGTCATTTATGCAATATGGAGGTCCTAAGGAACTTAAGTTGAAATAATTTTTACATTTTTCTTCCACATCTAAAAAAGTAACATAAACCATTAAATGAAATAGCACATTTGAAATAATTAATAAAAGGGTTCTAATATGCAGTGAATTTTAAGATAATGTTGACAAAGAAAAATCTAATTTGAAGAGTAAGATTAAGTTGGAGCTTCAGACTTGGATAGGAATATTCACATGGTCTCAAAGATTTCACTTATGATGCATATATTTGCTGAACTAACCATTATTTTGGAAGCTATCAATTTGTTGTCCGGAGCTAACACTTTGTAGAAGAATATTTGTACTTACTTAGTCCATCACCTAGATCCATGGACACTATGCTTTCTTAGTATTAGTCCCATGCCCTAAGTTCTTTCTTTAGTTCCCATGTAAATTCTTATCTTAAGAGAAAAGATTTTAAGTGAGTTCCCAAGCCCCATGAAAGCCTTAAGAGCAAGCTTTATTAGTTCTAGTCATGCTTGGAGATGGACACATGCTTTAGCCTTAAGCTGTAGAGTTCAAGCCGGACCCCTAAGGCCTATACTTCTGCTGGTACTGGCTCTCTCTACTATTCTGTATAGTAAGCCCTATGGACACTAACTTTAGTCTTATTGGAGCTTTAGTGTACATGCCACCTTTATGTATTTCATTTCCCATCTGGATAAACAGTTCATGCTCGTAATCCAGGCGGGCCACCTTTATGTACTTAATTACCAGTTGCATAGGGGTTTGAACTATTAGACTATTAGGATACCACCTTTTGGATTTTTGAATTGACATCTCGCATAGGTCCTTATAGGTCCCATATGCTTTGATCCATAGAAGAAACTAGCCTTAAGAGAGTCTCTAAGTCCATTGGAGTGAAGATCATCTTAAGTTGAAGTAGAGTTCCCTGATGAACTGGACTTTCTTCAATGTTTCTGAACACTTTCTTTTAAGGAAGCTGATTAATTAAAATAACTCGCCTGATAGATAAAAAAAGAAGTACAATTGAGTTGGTGTCTCTCCAGCAGGGAAGGGTGTAACGCAAGAACCAACCAACCTTGTATCCCGCCCACCTATGGCTCTAGCCAGTGATTAATTCCTTGCCGGCCTATGAACTAATTTTGTATTTTCTGATCCATATAAAGGTATCTGGGTTGGGTCCTTTAATGAACTAAAACAACCTTATCCAATGTCTTCCCG
The DNA here is from genome assembly GCA_001517045.1 of Pseudotsuga menziesii. Taxonomy (NCBI): domain Eukaryota; kingdom Viridiplantae; phylum Streptophyta; class Pinopsida; order Pinales; family Pinaceae; genus Pseudotsuga; species Pseudotsuga menziesii. Next base: position 558,283 of record LPNX010589189.1, on the reverse strand, counting down.
CCCAAAATCCACATCAACTCATGAGGCTTCATGATAGATCCCTAAATTCACCCACTAAACTTGACCTGGCACGAAGGGGGAAGGTTATAAAGAATAATATCCATTGTATATGAAACAAAACGTTTGGTGGAGGGGCACAACAAAGAGAGAAACACAAAAGTTGAGGTGCAGAGCAAAAAGCTGTGAAAATGTAGAAGTAAAGAAAACCATTATTTGTCATGGGTCGAAGGCGATTCATCTGGGTTGATAATTTGCTCTGCGCCTCTTCTAGTAAAATCTCTTCTTTTTTCAGAATTCCCATAGCTAAATCCCTGTGCACCTTCTTCCGCAAGTAAAGGAGGTAAGGTGATCATCCATCCCATCTAGTGCTTCTAATCGAAGGTAAGTATCAATACTGACTTACTTACTAAGTGATTAATTAATCCAAGTGGTCTAGGTCAAATAGTTCTAGATCTTTCTTCTCTAGGCATGAAACAACTTTACCCTTCCCCCTTACTTATGCAGTGTTTATGTTCTGCCCTGTCCACCTTAAGAAATAGAACTTGTATTACTTTATTAATTAAGCGCTTAAGAGGGATGAACCTCTTATCAGCATCAGCATCAGCAAGATGGGATCAGACTACCTCATCCTTCTATTTACCCTTAACCCTATATGATGATGGAGTGCTGCATGCCCGTACCCAACAACACTTGCTTAAATCATCTTAGTGGATAGACGCTATTCCAATTGATTTACTGCTACTCCCATGCCTACTCGCTTTACTTTTGTATTAGCTACTCTACCAACCCACCTTCTTTACTAACCTTTCAATACCTACTTCACTTATTCCACTTACTGTGGAGGGAATACTACTCTATTTTCGGGACGGGCCTCCCCAGATAGACTGTGATGAATTAAGACAACATTCTAGGACCTTTACAAGTCTACTGATTAATGTAAGGTAGCTACCAACAGTTGTGTGTAAGTGGATTGGTGCATAAATTGCCTTAGAAAATAGAAAAGACACCCCGAAGATTCGAGGGGGTAGGCACCTTAGACCTTGAGTATTACCTCTGCCTCCTGGATGGGATGGATTCCTACACTATTTTTGAATTTATTTATAATGGTAATGTTACCTAGAATGACTACCTGTTCCCTTTTCACCACCCTTGCATATTACCGACTTACTTCACTTCAATTTGAGATCTTATCGGCTTGGGTACACACTTTAGGCCATTCATATTAACTTTATAAGTCTACATACAGCATTACCCATGCTCGATGTGGAAAAGCACTGTAGGACTTTATTTACCACAACAAAACCAACCAACAACCACGTCTTAACTAACCTTTAGAGATTGGATCCATTACCTTAACAATGTTCATTGGGTCTTTGAATACACTTGCTGGAGGCAATAATTTTCATAGTAGGGAGAACTATTGCTATTTACCCTATATATTAGTTAGCGTGTCGGGGAAAAAAATAAGTGTACGCAATAATGATTTATAAGAACTTGGCCAAATATCTTAATCATAGATCTATTTTCAGTTAAATAATTACGTTTAATAAAGTAACTAAAGGCTCGAAGAGTTCTTACATAAATAAAGTGACTTCTTTAGTTAGCCATAACAATTTCTCCCACCTTTAGGCATAAGTATCAATGGTAGGAAGGCAGCTTCATCTTACCTCCATGAGGAATAGGTTCATGGCTCCTTCGTCTCTTTATAAAATCGAATCTTCTGCTTTTCTATTAAGACCCTTTATCCTTCCCCTCCTTTGTCAGGAAAGAACGTAGCACCTTCTTGTTGATAGCTTTTATTTTTCGAGAATCTAAATATTTATCCCATTTATTATAATAGTAGGCATCCGAATCTGGCTCTCTACCACAAGAATATTAATCTAAACCATGAGCATAAGGAGGAATTGGGTCTTGCTCATCAGAATATGACCCTTTTTGCATTGCCCTATTAGCACTGCCTAGAATGGCTTTGAAATATGTTGGCTTGGATGGTTTTCTATCTAGCGTAAGACTTTACCTTTGCTTTAGGTGCCTTTTACATTCCTCCAATTGGATCTGCTACTGTCTTTGCTACAGGTGGATCATTCACTGGGCTAACTAGCCACCTTTCCTGCTACAGAGTAAACTACTGAAACAACTGTTGTTGTTGGTTCTAGACATGGAACTGATCCTCCTTGAATTGCTCCAAGGTATACTGCTACTACTTGTGCTTATGGAATTGGATCCCCTATCTCCACTGGTGGTGAATAAAAAGTATTGGTAATGAACTGGTTTAGATACTTAATATTTTGAATCGAATGCTTAATATTCCACTTCTTATTAGGATGAAACTGAGACTAGGTTAGCTGCTGGAATTGGATATGTTGGTGCTGTTGTTCGATATAATTCTTTGGCTCACTCTTCAACGTGTGCTTTAACAAGGTGGTAAAAAAGTCAGAACAAGGGAGCATGTAAAGTAGGAACAAGGTTAGCTCTCAATCTAGAAGGTGTTCCAGGCGAGGTGCTAGGGGTTCTCCTTTTAACAATGACTTAATATAAGAATTACAGCTTGGAAAGACTTAATATAAGACAATAGAATCACAAGTGCTACTATTGGATCTGTTGCTTATACTGGTGGTGCTTATTCGACTTAGCCAAGGAAGGTAAACAACTGGAATAGGCACGGGATCTACTGGATCTCTAACTGGACTCTCTAACTGGCGATAAGGTACACCAGGTGAGATACTGCTTAGTGAGATAGTGGTGGGTTCTCTCATACATAGTGGGTAGTGGGCTCTTGCAGCTGCTATAGTGGCGAGTGCTACCTATGGTTCAGAGTCAACAAGTGGAGAAACTCTCCGCTACTTCTAGTGGTTCTTACACGGGTGTTGAAACAGGTGGTGCTTCAACTGTATAAACTTTTTCTTTATCCACAGGATCTACTAATGCACCTGCTACCCTTTCTTATGGATGCACCATACGATCACTTGCACCATGATCAACGACTTAGAAGTTGTAGGAACCTTAAGAGTTTCTAGTCCCTAGGCAAAGCTATCCCCCTTATTCATGTAGTGAAATGAAATGCTTTTCCTCCATTTCCTTTTGATAATTGGTGGCTTACCAGTGAGCAAATAAATATAGGGCACTTTTCGATGGCTCACCCATTATTGGCCTAACGCACCTAACCTCACCTGATAATAGTAGTGGTTACAACCCCTGTCAGTAGTGTAACCTTCTTATCAAGCTGTGTGATCCTCCAACCACACTCATGGGGCAAGCTGCTGTAGACTATCCAAAGAATGTGTAGTAAAAATGTCCGATACATAGAGAGAGCAGGGTATGAGGCTGCTAGTAGGAACCGTGTGTGTTCTGTCCCGTTCTTGGCTGTTGTTGGCATCATCTAACAACAACCACATAGTCTAGTGTATTGTCTATTTTCACGAACCTACCTCATTTCCCCCTATCAGCTGTGGAACCTCGTTCCCTATCATTTGAAAATGGGCACAGTTACACTTCACATGAGGTACGCGGGTGAAAACCTGAGGGTCGTATATATATGAGGAGTTTGGTCGAACAACCTCAATCAACGACATCCGTCCACTATGTAAAGCCCATGAAATGGCTTGGTTCATAAAATTGACTCCCAGAATATATCACATTTAAGTGGCCTAACTCACCTCACTTGATTGTGTCAACAACTCCTATCGGTTGCGGAACCTCATCATTGTTCCCTATAATTATTTGTTGTAGAACTTCATGTGGGAATATCCCAAAAACATAGTCTAGTGTCTCATCTATGGTGGCAGGTTCCTTTCCCAGCTCCTGGGTATTTGTATAGCGGTATTGCTCCATCCTCATGATGGGGAACTCTCCTTCCAACCTCATGTTACTCTCCCTCTGGCAGTTGTATGGTAGATGCGACAATGTAGATGAGGCACCAAGTGGAAAAAGTGAAACGTCGATATACGAGTTTGGTCAAGCTTCAATTGAATTCATCCTACCCCTGGAAAAGCTCATGAAATGGAGCGAAGTCACTTGTCCTTCATAGGGCAAGGACCTGTTCATACAGAAAAAATCCACTTTCATTCCCCAATGAGTTTTTTTGTTGGGATATTCATTGAACCCATCCAAATGAATTTTCTTATAGGGAGTCCCCTGTGTTTGTGAGGGGCACCAAGTTACACCTAAAAACTGAGAAGTTCAATACATATTTGATGCAAACATATGTTATGCAAAGTGTTAAAAATATAGAGGTGATAGGAAATCACCCAACAAAGCTAGTTGAATCTGTTATCCAACTTTGGGTGAAACTTCTATTTTCAAACTTTCTAATTTGCTTTTTTGATTAATAAATGGAAACTAATAATTGAGCATAGCCAGGAGTGTAAATATGGGAATGTAATAATAGAATATATAGAATATATTCTTTCCCTATATTGTTTTTGTGGACATAGGGAATGGAGAAGGAATAAATGGAACTATATGCTACACTATAAGGCCACTAGACCTCTATGTGGTGTTAAAACCAACTATACCTGCACCTACACCACCAAGGAAAAAAGTTCCTACTCCACCACTGAAACCACCGAAAGCAAAGTCACCTACCCCTAAGCCTTGACCACGACCCCTAGAAATTGAAACTCTAGAGGAACCACCACCAACACCCTGCCTAGAAGCCATCAAGCTGCCCCATATCCTCATGCCCTAGTCTTGAATCCCTTTATTTAGAAATACCATCTCAAACATTCTTTTAAGGTCCGAAGGTCTTGCGCTTCATAGGGCAAGGACGTGGAGGTACTTTCCTAATAAAGGAAGGGAAGGGGTTTCCCACTTATGTAGAAGGAGAGCCAACCTAAATCCAGAGGAAGAGATGTTGAGGTAACAATGGGAAACATTCCTAAGTACCTGTAGGCTTGCACATACCATAGAGACTCGAATATCTATGAGTGAAGGTATGAGAGTTCACAATTCCTACCGACTGTAATAGGTGCATAACCTCAACAAACAAAAAATTGAATAGTCAAGAAGACCGAATCGAGGAAATGGCAATGGCCTCCAAGGAGTGCTATGTAAAGTAAGGGTACTAATATCTATCGGTCATTGAATCAATGAAGTTTTAGACTCAACCAAGTAGTGAAACTAGTCCAAAAGTGGCTTCAACCCAGAAAGGGTGAGCTACAAACTCAGCCTAGATAATGTGTTGGGGAATAGTATTCTTGCAACATATGATGTGACTAAGAAAAATAGCCTAAACACTCTCCATCTTATCCAACCCTACTCTAAAAAACTCAATCCTCAAACCTTGAAGTAGTATAAAACCATGGACCTAATAATGGCTTTTGAGGCTGTCTGATAGGGGAAGCTGCTATAGTGGGGGAAGTGCTACTTAGGGGGGGGATATTATGCTACTCTTTAGCCACATTGAAGGTGTTCCTGGTTAAGGGGTGTGGGCTAATGCCACAGATCCTGGTCATGTGCCTTAAGCTTAAAGTAAGAAGTTCCAATAGCAAGGTGATAAGAATCCAAATAGCTAGAAGCTCTATGTTTAAATAGAAAGAGTGGATCCATTGGGGTAGAAGGTAGTCTTAGGTAGATCTTCTGGTAGTATGGGTTAAATCCAGTCTTAGCAAGGACCCAGAGGTTTGAGGGAAGGAGTTCTCGACTAAAAGGAGAGGGACTTTCCCAAGGTTAATATGGGAAGGGACACATATTTCCTTTTGTGGTGCCATACCACCCTATTATTTCATATTTTATTCCCTTGCGATACTTCCAAAGTTTCCCAAACTTAGCACCTTGTGAGCCTTGTACCTTGGGTGCTAATTTGTGCAGTAACATGGGTGATCAAGGAAAACTACTAGGACATATTGTTTCAAAGGATGGAATTAGTATTTACCCTGAAAGAATTGAGTCCACAGAAAAGATTAACTCTCCTAAGAATCAAAAAGATCTTTTATCGCCAGAAGAGATTCACTTTATTTGAAGATTGATTCCCAAATTTGTTGAATTAGTAAAACCCTTTCCCTCAAAAGGAAAATCCCTATGGACCTTGAGTGGATTGTAAAAAAAGGTCCTATGGTGGTTGTCCACATCGGGCAAGGATTTACCCTATGAATGGCATGATGATTGCAAGAAAGCCTTTGACTAAATTAAGCAAACTATTTAGTTTTCACCAGTTTTTATAGTTCTGATTATTCCAAATACTTTATCATGTAGACAAACCCATAGATTTTATGAGTAATAACTTAAGGGACTCATTGAAAGTATAAAATAACCAAGAAGCAAGCTTATTCCTTGGTCAAGTCATTAAAGCAATTCAAGACGTATGTTGGGTATTCCAAGATCTTTGCCTATGTCCCCTATCTTACAGTCAAAAATATTTTATCTCAATATGATGGTTTGGGAGTTAGAGGGAAATGGATCTTTAAGATTCAAGAGTATGATCTTGGCATTACTAATAAATATTATTAAAGGACAAGGCTTAGCAAAATTATTGTCTAAAGGAAACGAAAAGGTGTTTGATTTTGAAGGAGTTGAAAATGAGAAAGTCAATGTGGTACAAAACATGGATGAAGATCATGAGTTGTACAAAGTGCAGAGCTCTTTCCCGACAAAGGAGGGGAAGGACATTATTTCTTATTTCAAGAAACTTTCATGCCCTAGTCACCTAGTGGAACATCAAAGAAGGGCACTAAGGATAAAGGCTATGAAGTATGTGTTAACTCAAGGTGGCCTTGGTTGGTGGAACATTGATGGGATAACCTTAAGATGTGTTACTTATGAGGAATCACAAAAAATCATGGATGAGTTTCATTAAGAGGTATGTAGGGAAAACTTTGCTAGTGCTTCTAATATAAAGAGAAAAGATGAACCAAGGTCAAGCTCAAGTATCCACCTTGATGGATATAAGCAAAGAGGGTGGCTGCTAAAAGGGAGAAGGATCTTGAATAAAGGAAACAACGCACCCCCAAAAATAGAATAGTCATTCGAAGATAAAAAAAATATGGAGATTCTATCTTCTTCAAAATTGGAGATTAGAAGATTAAAAACTTATTTTCATTCATTGTTCTCTGGGAAGTGTGGAAGACCAAGAATACAACCAATTTTCCTCTCAACAAAAGGCTCTCCAAAGGTAAAGTTGTTCCTTACTCTTTCATTTTGATTATCTTGTTGGTTTCTTAGAGGGAGTTGCCTCGAAGGGTCTTTGTGGAGCAGGTTTGTTTATTAAATTGGGAAAGAATAATAGGTTAAAGGGTTGGTTGAAAGCCTTATTAGGATCCAATATTAAGGCACAATTGGTGGCTTTATGGAATTATTCTATCTAGCCAGAAGTTAGGATCCAATATTAATGCAGAATTGGTGGCTTTATGGGATTATTCTATCTAGCTAGAATATGGGGCCTAACTACTTTGCAAGTCTTTGGGGACTCTCAAGTAGTGGTTAACTAGACCTCTAGTAATACACAACATCGTTCTAAGATGTTGCATCATTGGATGGAAAATACAAAGATTCTGATAGAACACTTCTCATTCCAGCGCATTTCCAGAATTTATAACTCCGTAGCTGATAATATTTCATAGCCAGAGTTAGGTCCACTTGACCGTTTCATTTTTTATAATGTCTTCTTTAAAGAGAACATCCTCAGAACTGGGAGGCTGAAATTTTTTTAAAGCTGGTTCTGGTGAAGCTCTTATTCATGTCATTCGAGTGAGAATAGTTATACTGTTTCTTAAAATCAAGTCTTCTAGGTGTGAAGATTGAGCAGCTATTTAGATCCTTGTCCAACTGATCATAACCGGCATTTTCAAACACTGCTTGGTTGTAGAGAGGGATTGTACTTCTATTTCCTTTTCATTGAAACATTATGGGCGTTTTCAATCGGTTTGTTTTTTGCTCAATGCAACGTAGCTATATTCTGTGATATTTTGAACTTGCACAATTGCATGGCTGGTTAAAGACTTTTTGAAACATTATATTGATAGCTTGGTGAAGGAAGAAAGACTCACTTGAGCAGCTTCTGTAATTTTTGTTAGAAAAAGTAATTACTCCCAGATCTATACCTGACTCTAAGCCAGCTTAGACTGTAATTTTTGTTGGAAAAAGTAATTACTCACAGATCTGTACCTCACTCTAAGCCGACTCTGTCAGAGTCTGTATTAGTCAAATTTGTTTCTGAAGATAAGTTGTTAGGTAGATAGTTATTACAGTCTTTAATGGTGAGTCAGTCGACCCATGTAGAAGTAATCTTCAGGTTTCCTATAAATAGAAGAAGCAAATTGTAAATGAGGTTAGAGACACAGACACAGACAATAGACACTAGAGGAATTGAGGGGGAGAAAGTGAAGTTGAAGCTCAAGCTTCTATGTGATTCAGTCGAAGCCGAAGCTCTCTAGACCGACAAGTCTAGACCGACAAGTTTGTAATACTTTGTTATTACTCCATAGTTAAATATATGAAATAGTTTATGGTTGAATGCATGATTATTTGGCTTCACATATTTCCATATTTACTTGGGTAAATGTCTTTTCGAATTACTGTTAAGTGAAAGATCAAAGAACCCATAAATTTCTCACCGCCTCAAAGTTCATTTACGGCACATTGGTCAACTCAAGTCTTTTTACATATTTGGGCATATGTTTTTATAATTTATTTGGATTTTTTAATGTGTTGATTTTTACTCTATCTTACTCACATGTGAAAAGTATTTGTAATCTCTTAAGTCTCTTAGACTAAGAAAAATACTCTGTAAATTTTGACCAAAGTGAACGGACAAGATCGGTTGTGTGATCCGACTTGAGAGGTCCATTGAGTCAATTGACTGAGGTCACCCACTTGAGAAGTCAAAGAAGTTAGTGGAATTGAGTGGTCGGAGAGGTGAGTCGACTTGGATATCGAAGTCGACTTCTAAGTGACAAGTGGTCGAGGTAAAATCAGTTGGTCGAAGTAAATCAGTCGAGTGGAAAGGCCAACCAAAGTTGATAGACTTATCTATTTGGGAGATAGACAAGTTTCACCTGACAAGTGAAAAAGAAAAATAGGTCGTCATGGAAAGTGAAAATTAAATTTTAATATTGGCTGAGCCCTAAACTCAAGTTTAGTTAGCTTGATTTTGGCTAACAATTTTGACATAGTTTTTTATAATAAAAAAATATTTTTCGCCCCTGAAAAAAATACAAAAATGAAGGTGATAACGAGTGTCAAATTTCATAGAGTCTATATCTGAAAGGGGAGCGATTCACAAGCTAAAAATCAGAAACAATTTAATTCTACATGTCCTTTCTTTATGTTGCGAATTTTGGACCTTAAAATGTCATAAAAAGATAATTGGAATGAAAATGTCAAGATTATGTCTACATAGAATGCAATTCTATATAGAAATGTGATGTATCTAATGATTTGACAACAATAATACCAAACACGAGATCAGTGATTTCAAGATTTTAAGTAAACAAATTAATCTCATCAAGAGCATCACAATATCATGAGAGAATTTTTATTGTAGAAGATTAACTGGGACACAGTAATGGAAAACACTTATGCTTCAGTTGAGTTTCATATCAAGCCTTCGCTCAAATTAAGAAATGTTCATAAGGTCAGAGTCACAGTTTGGCTCGACAAGAAAAATCAGAAGCAACTCCATGACTTTGGAGTCAAAATGTAAACTCCCACATCCATCCTTCTCTTGGATTTGAAGCACACCCAATCCCTTATTTCCACAAACTCAAACCACTTATTCAAATGCCAAATCCTCCCTACTTCCTCCCACAAACTCAAACCACTTATTAGAATACCAAATCCTCCCTACTTCCTTGCACATCAGTGGAGGAATTCTTGCAATCTCCGACCACGATACGTTGAAACAGAAGCGAGAGTCCATGTTTACCTTCAGAAGCTCCCAGATAAGTACCTGCTTTAGAATTCTCCCATTGTTTTCCAATAGGAAGCCTTCCAATAAAATCTGTGAACCGCAGGCAACCAGGTGATGACACAAATTTGGTATATCTGGCATCACAGCAAAGAGGGCATTGTCGTTCTACATATTAACACCAACAATGCCTTGCACCCCAGCAATGTTCAGAACCCCCAATAGAGCTTGGCCTCGCAATATAAGTAACAACCATCACTGAAATCCATCATCCATGAAGCTATGCCCAGATTCTCAGAAATATACGTTTCTGTACTCCATGAATTCTCAAGAATTCAACCAAGGTTAGTCCAAAAAGGATCTAAGTAGCCACTCATGCACATATGCGGTAACATTTTGGAACATTTAGCAGTTAATTTAGGTTAGGTATCATCAACCGGGTTCGCTAGGGTACACGGGAAATAGACCTAGGTTTAATATGCAGCTTGTTGGACTGCTTCAACATGGTGGCTAACACTTGTAAATGGGAAGTTGGATCCTTGACCTAATTCAACATGGATTCAACATTCGTCAATTGGGATCCTATTTAATGGCTAATATCTCTAACATGAAGCATTGAGGGAAACACTTTTCTACAAGAGGTTCATTGTTATAACCGTTTGTAGAGATGCAATGCACAGAAAAAGGGCCCATAATATTAATAACAATGAGGTCATTCAATGTAAGGTGCTATACATCCACTATTTTGTAGATATGGTTGAATAAATGTAATGGGACGTCAATAAAGAAGGTCCATGAGGTAGTTAGGAGGTTTATACGATTAGAGTTCTCTTGTGATTTATAAACAAGGATGGAATACTCCTACTGAAGCATGGGTGGATAGATATTGTAAATGGATTTTAGCTTATAGGAGGTTTCCCCCTACAAGAAGAAAGTGAATAGGAGTGGATTACATCCATAAAAGGATGGATTGTAAGTTATTACCCTAACTCAAGGGTTTGAAATTAATAAGCATGCAGAGTTTGTGATCTTATTTTGTGTGCATTATATTTTTAGATATAAAATATAGTTCTACAATGTCAAGGTTAGGAAGATAGGAACTTGATGGCTTTTAAAATATATCGAGAGATTTGGAGTTGTGAAATATGATTAAGAAAGCGTATGCAAAGGAAACATAGTAGCTTTGACCAATATCGAGCAAGGGGGTCCCAATTTAGGGTTTGGATTTGTTTATATAAGAATGTTTGGATGATATAAATATGTTTTTTAGTTATTTTAAACAAAAAAAGGTATTTTTGAAAAACTTTATACTTTAAACGCCCATTGGTAATTCCAGCAATAGTTAGGATAAAATAAAAGATATTTTATTGGTCATTGTCAAAGTCATTTTTAGATTCAACTAATGTGAACTGTATTTCATGGATAGCAAGAAAGGCGTCGATGACACTATCTAATAAAGTATCAAAATATACATGATAATTTTTTTTTGAATTGTTGGATGAGGAAAAGTTGTTTTATACATTGTGCAACATGGCTAGTAGTAAAGAATCTTGAATTGGCTCTTCTGCATATACCATGAAGTTACATAGGTTCATGAATCTAGAACTTTCAACTCATAAATCTACTGCATAAATAGAGCATGGAGATTTTGATGCATGTTTGGGAGAGGGAAAAGGAAAAGTTGGATTATCATTCACACATTAAGTCGATAATATCTAAAGGATGTGTTGACATGAAAAATTTCTCAATGAGTATTAACATGAGTATTGGATATTTTTGAATGAGGTGCACCATCAACTGAAGTAGCTTTTGTAGTTAATGTTTTGTCATTCATAATAGATGCAGACATTATAACAACATATCTCATATTCATTTAACTTACCAAAGATATCAAGATATGTTAACCCAATGAACATGGAAATACTTCACATCATTAAAATTCAAGCATGTAAATTCATAGATCACATGATCAATAACTTCGCACATTCAAAAGAAATTAAGAAAAAAAACTAAAACATAGGTTTTGTGCAAAAATGAGTAAAATTAAGGAAAGTTTCCAAATTACTATATAGTTTGTTAGATTTAGAGTATTCTTCAAAATACATTTTCTCATATACAATAGCTTTACAAACTACATGCCAAATTGAAATAGTTAGTTGATTATTATGCAATGCTATTTAAATACATTTATGTTACAATATAGATCACAACTTACTAATAAATATGCCCATTTTCATGCATTTCCTAATTTGTTGCTTTCAAAAGATCAAATTGTACTAGTTTTATCCAAATTTACCATAAATGTTTGGATTCTAACTAGGTGTTCAAACTAATGATAAGTACTTCAATGTAAAACAACAATTTTTTAAACCTTAAAAACAAAAGCTTTTAAACATTAATGAAAAATTATATAGATGCATTCGAGTCCATGTTATCATACTTACTAAAGGCTGTGCAAATTCTATGTAAAGACTTTTCCATATCCTTTAGAAATGTAAAGAATACAATATGTAAATTCCATGTAAATACTTCTCCATATCCTTTAGATGCCTAAAGAATACAATATTCATGACACTTGTGATTCAGCATGCAAAAGTGTGCTTAATAAATTGTAGCAGTCAACATCAAATTCCAAATTAGCCATGAAAGTTTGGCTCATAGCATGGGGTTGAAACAAATAGTCAGTATTTCAATGTGAAGAGGGCTAAGTTTTAAGCCTTCAAAATAGTGAGAGATGAATTCAACTCTGTCTTTATTATGCTTAAAAAAGGAGTTCCAAATTCGATGTGAATGGTTCTCATATCTTTTTAAAACCCTATTTAATTGGTTATAATCATGTATGCAGATTTTTTAAATCCATTCAAACTTCAGTATCTATCATATGGACAATAGAATATGGATGAAGATCTATAAACATACACCAACATTTAGAAAAGTTCAGTCTCCTTAAAAGATTATTTCCAAGGATGATTTCCAACACATTGGAAGCATAGCATAATTACATATAATTTATAGTTCAAAAAAGGAAACACACTTCAGAATTTAGATTGTTGAGGTTAATCAAGATGCAACATATTTCTGAATTAGAGAATGAAAAATATGATTGCTTCCAAAATATATCAAATAGAGCAATTGCATCAAACAAAGAATCTATTTTAGTGTTTTTCATTGTTATTAAAGGGAATCCATATGTAGAAATTGAAAACTACATAACATACTTTGATTTAAAGATTACATTAATGTCTTGTAACCCAACCATTTCATAAATTTAAAATTTACTACAAGAGCACTTATGTAGACTAAGAGACTTACAAAACTATACCATATACCTTATTACCTCTTAAACTAAGGATATACAATTTTGTAACTAGTAAAAATGCCTTACGGCTGAAGACATTGTTCTACTATATCAGCTGTTTAATTCAAACAAATAACATACGGAATTTTATCTATTTTCCAAGTATAACTGGAAAAACAAAATCTACCAACTATCATATAAAGACTTTTGGAAAATTCCTTGAAAAATCACAGAGTTATTAACCAATTCCTCTTGATAAAGGATACTTTCCTTCTTCCCAGTAGCTGTGAAAAAGAATCCCCTTCTTCCTTTAATTACATGTAAACACGATTCTTCCTTAATTCCCTGTAAACGCCAAAAATGAGATTTAAGCTTTCTAATCCTTTCCAAATAATAATCCAGTAATGCAACTTATATTTCACCCATCACCCAGCAAATAATTAGTTTTAAATCCCACACTTTAAATGAGAAAATATCACAAGGTTTGAAGTTTGGAATAAATTTGAATAAAAATAACATATATATGACATAAATCAATTAGCAAACATGCATATTGAATAAATCAATTAGCATAATTATTAGACATGCCGATTCAATATTGTAATAACCCTCTTTATTTAACAAATTATGAATCTTTACACAGTCATATTTGGTTAAATAATCTGGTTAAATAACTTTAAATTTGATTTCAAATTACTTAAAATCACCATTCTTCAAAAATAGTGATTAGAAGATAAAAAAAAATGGAGATTCCACATTCTTCAAAAATGGAGTTTCGAAGAGAAAAAATTTATTTTCATTGTTTTCTAGGATGTGTGGAGGACTAGGAATAGGGCCAATTTTTCTTTGTAGAAATTGTGGATTGAAGCCATTCTCATGAGGAAGTTGCTCAGTGAATCATCTTGTCGACAAAATGCTCTTCGAAGGTAAAGTTGTTCCTTACTCTTTCATTTGATTATCTTGTTGGTTTCTTAGAGGGAGTTGCCTTAAAGTGTTTTTGTGGAGAAGGTTTGCTTATTAATTTGGGAAAGAATACTACTCTAAAGGTTGCTTGAAGCCCTAGTTCGATCCAATACTAAGGTAGAATTGGTGGCTTTATGGGATTACTCTATCTAGCCAGAAGTCGGGGCCTGACTAGTTTGCAAGTCTGTGGAGACTCTCAAGTAGTGGTTAACTGGGCCTCTGATAATGCACAACTTCGTTTTATGGTGTTGCATAATTGGCTGGAAAATACAAAGATTCTTATGGAACACTTCTCATTCTAGCACATTTGTAGAATTTATAACACCTAGCTAATAATATTTCACAGAACAGATTTATGTCCACTTGATCGTTTCATTTCTTATAATGTCTTCTTTAAAGGGAAGGTCCTCAAAACTGGGAGGCTGAAAGTTTTTTAAAGATGGTTCTTGTGAAGCTCTTATCCATGTGATTTGGGTGAGGATAATTATACTCTTTGTTAAAATAAAGTCTTTTAGGTGTGAAGATTCGGCAGCTATTTATATCCCTGTCCAACTGATCATAACCAGCGTTTTCACACAATGTTTTCTTATAGAGACAGATCGGACTTCTCTTTCCTTTTCGTTGAAACGTTATGGGCGTTTTCATCCGGCTTGTGTTTTTCTCTATGCAAGGTAGCTATATTCTTTGATTCGTATTTCTATTTAACTTTTAACTGTCATAGGATTGTGATATTTTGAACCTTCCCAACTGCATGGTCAGTTACAGACTTTTTGAAACATTATCTTGATAGCTTGGTGAAGTCTAAAGATTGACCTTAGTGGCTTCTGTCCATGGTTTTTTATGATAAAAAACTATTTTTTTCCCTTGAAAAATAAATATAAAAATGAACCTCATAGACAGTTTGTCAAATTGCACAGACTATATATCTGAAAGGGTAGCCATTCAAAAGTGGAAAATTGGAAACAATCTAATCTTACATTCCCTTTCTTTATGTTGCGAATTTTCGACATTAAAATGTCATAAAAATAAAATTGGGATGAAAATGTCAAGATTATGTATTAAAAAAATATAAAAATGAACCTCATAGACAGTGTGTCAAATTGCACAGAGTCTATATCAAGCTGAAAATTGGAAACAATCTAATTCTAGATGTCTGTTCTTTATGTTGCCAATTTTGGACCTTAAAATGTCAACAAAAAAAAATTGGAATAAAAATGTCAAGATTATGTCTGCATAGAAAGCGATTCTAGCTAGAAATGTAATGTATTATGATTTGATAGCAACAATACCAAACAAGAGATCAATGATTTCAATATTTGAAACTAAGAAATTAAATTCATCAATAGCATTAAAATATCAAGAGGGCATTTTTAATGAAGCAATTCCACATAGAAATATAATGTATTTAATGATTTGACAGCAATAACACCAAACAGGATATCAGTGATTTCAAGATTTGAAACTAAGAAACTAATTTCATCAAGAGCATCAGAATATCGTTAGAGCATTTTTAATGATTTGACATCAATAATACCAAACAGGAGATGAGTGATTTTAAGATTTGAAACTAAGAAATTAATTTCATCAAGAGCATCACAATATCATGAGAGCATTATCAATGCATAATATTAAGTTAAGTGGGACACAGTAATGGATAACACTTACAGTTCAATTGAGTTTCATATCAGTCCTTGGTTCAGATGAAGAAATTTGCATAAGGTTAGAGTCACAGTTTGGCTCGATAGGAAAAATCAGAAGCCAACTCCATGACTTAGCCGTTAAACTGTAAACGCCCACATCCATCCTTCCCTTGGCTTTGAAGCACACCCAATCCCCTATTCCCACAAACTCAAACCACTTATTGGAATTCCAAATCCTCCCTACTTCCTCCCACAAACTCAAACCACTTATTAGAATACCAAATCCTCCCTACTTCGTCTCACATCAATGGAGGCATTCATGCAATCTTTGACAACTATATTGAAACACGAGCGAGAGTCCACATTTACCTACAGAAGCTCCCAGATAAGTACCTGCTTTAGAATCCTCCCATGGTTTTCCAATAGGAAGCCTACCAATAAAATACGTGAACCGCAGGAAACCAAGTGATGAAACAAATTAGGTATGCATGGCATCGGAGCAAAGAGGGCATTTCCATTATGCGGATTAACACCAACAATTCCTTGCACCCCAGTAATGTCTGGCACCCCCAATAGAACTTGGCATCACAATATAAGTAACAACCATCACTGAAAACCATTGTCCACAGAGCTATGCGGAGATTCTCAGAAATAGTACTCCATGACTTCTCAAGGATGCAACCGAGGTCAATCCAAAAAAGATCTAAGTAGCCACCCATGCACATATGGGGTGACATTTTGTAACATTTAGCGATTAATGGAGGTTAGGTGTCATCAATCGGGTTGGCTAGGGCACATGGGAATTGGACCCAGATTTAAGATGGAGCTTATTGGACTGCTTCAGCATGGTGGCTAACACTTGTAAACGTGACGTCGAGGTTAGCTAGGGCACAAGGGAATTGGACCCAGGCTTAAGATGGAGCTTGTTAGGCTTAAGATGGAGCTTATTGAACTGCTTCAACATGGTGGCTAACACTTGTAAACGGGAAGTTGGATCATTCAGCTAATTCAACATGGATTCAAAATTAGTCAATGGGTCCTTGTTTAACAGATAATATCACTAACATCAAGTATTGAGAGAAACACTTTTTTACAAGAGGTGCATCGTTATAACCGTTTGTAGGGATGCAATGCATAGAAAAAGGCCCCATAATATTAATAACAATGAGCTCATTCAATGTAAGGTGCTATAGGATCACTATGTTTGTAGATATGGTCGAATTCATGTAATGGGACGTCAATAAAGAAGGCCCATGAGGTAGTTAGAAGGTTTCTACTATTAGATTTCTCTTGTGATTTATAAACAAGGACGGAGTACTCCGCCTGAAGCATGGGTGGATAGATATTGTATATGGATTTTAACTTAGAAGGGGAAAGTGAATAGGAGTGGATTACATCCATAAAAGGATGGATTGTAATTTGTAAGTTATTAACCTAACTCAAGGGTTTGAAATTAATAAGCATGGAGAGTTTATGATCTTATTGTGTGTGCATTATATATTTAGATATAAGGTATAGTTCTACAGTGTCAAGGTTAGGAAGATAGGAACTTGTAGGATTTTAAAATATATTGAGAGATTTGGAGTTCTGAAATATGATTAAGAAAGGGTATGCAAAGGAAACATAGTAGTTTTGACCAATATCGAGCAAGCGATTCCCAATTTAGGGCTTGGATCAGTTGATATAAAGACATTTGGATGATACAAATACGTTTTTTCATTATTTTAAACAAAAAGAGGATTTTTAGAAAAGCTTTATACTATAAACACCCATTGGTAATTTCAGGAATAGTTAGGATAAAATCAGAGATATTTCATTGCTCGTTGTCAAAGTCATTTTTACCTTCAAATAATGTGATGTGTATTTCATTGATAGCAAGAAAGGTATCGATGACACTATCTAATAATGTATCAAAATATAACTAATACTTTTTGTTTGAATTGTTCGATAAGGAAAAGTTGTTTTAGACATTGTGCAATATGGCTAGTGGTAAGGAATGTTGAATGGACTCTTCTGCATATACCATGAAGTTACATAGGTTCATGAATCTAGAACTTTCAACTCATAAATCTGCTGCCTAAATAGAGCATGGAAATTTTGCTGCAAGTTTGGGAGAGCGAAAAGGAAAAGTTGGATTATCATTCACACATTAAGTCGATAATATCTAAAGGATGTGTTGACATGAAAAATATCTTAATGAGTATTAACATGAGTATTGCATATTTTTGAATGAGGTGCACCATCAATTGAAGTAGCTCTTGCATTAATGTTTTCTTTTGCAATTTAAATTACTATTGCAATTAATGTTTACCTTGAATATATTTTGGTCTCAGTCTTTGTGTGTTGACATAATTTTGTCGATAGTGTTTCACTCCATAGATATGTTGGCACCCATCGACCCAAGCTCCCTAAACATCATCTCGGACATGTTTTTCCCTATCTAGAACCACCTGTGAAGTAGGCCTAGTCTTACTCGAGATGTCCAAGGGATGGCTACAAGAAAAAATTATCTGCAGAAGGAAGAGGAATTTCACACTTTCCAGTACCCTATCGTATTTTCATGAAGTGATCCATGGTTCATGAGCATCATTCATAAGACCTGATTATCGTCATTCATAATAGACGCAGACATTACAACAATATATTTCATATTCATTTAACTTATCGAAGACATCAAGATATGTTAACCCAATGAACATGGAAAGACTTCACATCATTAAGATTCAAGCATGTAAATTCATAGGTCACATGATCAATAACTTCGCACATTTAAAACAAATTTAAAAAAATAAAATAAAACATTGGTTTTGTGAACAAATGAGTAAAATTAAAGAATGTTTCCAAATTACGGTATAGTTTGGGAGATTTAGAGTATTCTTCAAAATACATTTTCTCATATATAATAGCTTTACAAACTACATGCCAAATTGAACTAGTTAGTTGATTAGTATGCAATGCTATTTAAATACAATTATGTTACAATATAGATCACAACTTACTAATAAATATGCCCATTTTCATGCATTTCCTAATGTGTTACTTTCAAAAGATCAAATTGTACTAGTATTATCCAAATTTACCATAAATGTTTGGATTCTAACTAGGTGTTAAAACTAATGATAAGTAGTTTAATGTAAATTAACAATTTTTTAAACCTTAAAAATAAAAACTTTTAAACATTAATAAAAACCTGTATAGATGCATTCTAGTCCATCTTATCATACTTACTAAAGGCCTTGCAAATTCTATGTAAAGACTTTTCCATATCCTTTAGAAATGTAAAGAATACAATATGTAAATTCCATGTAAATGCTTCTCCATATCCTTTAGATGCCTAAAGACTACAATATTAATCACACTTGGGATTCAGCATGCATAAGTGTGCTTACTAACTTGTAACAATCGAACATCAAATTCCAAATTAGGCATGAAAGTTTGGTTCATACCATGGTGTTGAAACAAATAGTCAGTAATTCAATGTGAAGAGGGTTAGGTTTTAAAACTTCAAAATAGTGAGATGCATTCAACTCCATTTTTGTTATGCTTAAAAAAAGAGTTGTAAATTCCATGTGAATGGTTCTCATATCTTTTTAAAAGCCTATTTAATTGGTTATAATCATGTATACAGATTTTTTAAATCCATTCAAACTTCAGGATCTATCATATAAACAATAGAAAATGGCTAAAGATCTATAAACATACACCAACATTTAGAAAATTTCAGTCTCCTTAAAAGATTATTTCCAAGGACGATTTCCAACACAATGGAAGCATAACATAATTACATATAATTTATAGTTCGAGAAAGGAAACACACTTCAGAATTTAGATTATTGAGGTTAATCAAGATGCAACATATTTCTTAATTAGTGAATGAAAAATATGATTGCTTCCAAAATATATCAAATAGAGCAATTGCAATAGTCTATTTTAGTGTTTTGCATTGTTATTGAAGGGCATCCATATGTGGAAATTGAAAGCTGCATAACATACTTTGTTTTAAAGATTACATATATGTCTTGTAACCCAACCATTTCATAAATTTCAGATTTACTACAAGAGCACTTATGCAGACTAAGAGACTAACAAAACTATACCATATAGCTTATTTCCTGTTAAACTAAGGATATACAATTTTGTAATTAGTAAAAATGCCTTGCTGCTGAAGACATTGTTCTACTTTATCACATTTAATTCAAACAAACAATATACCAAATTTTATCTATTTTCCAAGTATAACTTGAAAAACAAAATCTACCAACTATCATCTAAAGTCTTTTGGAAAGTCCCTTCAAAAATCCCAGAATTATTACCCAATTCCTCTGAGTAAAGGAGACTTTCCTTCTTCCCAATAGTTGTGAAAGAGAATCCCCTTCTTCCTATAATTACATCTAAACATGACTCTTCCTTAATTCCCTGTAAACACCAAAAATGAGATTTAAGCTTTCTAATCATTTCCAACTAATAATCCAGTAAAGAAACTTATATTTCACCCATCACCCAGTAAATAATTAGTTTTTAAATCCCATACTTTAAATGAGAAAATATCACAAGGTTTGAAGTTTGGAATAAATTTCAATAAAAATAACATAGATATGACATAAATCAATTAGCAGCCCTGCCTTTTGAATAAATCAATTAGCATAATTATTAGACATGCCTATTGAATCTTGTAATAACCCTGTTTATTTAACAAATTATGAACCTTTAGAAAGTCATATCTGGTTAAATAAGTTTAAATTTGATTTCAAATTATTTAAAATCACCATTCTTCAAAAATAGTTATTAGAAGAATAGTGATTAGAAGAGAAAAAACTTCTTTTCATTGTTTTCTTTGGAAGTGTGGCGGGCCAAGAATAGGGTTAATTTTGCTTTGTACAAACTGTGGATTGAAGCCATTCTCGTGAGGAAGTTGCTCAGTGAATCAGCCTGCCGACAAATTGCTCTCCTAAAGTAAAGTTGTTCCTTACTCTTTCATTTGATTATCTTGTTGGTTTCTTAGAGGGAGCTGCAATGAAGGGTTTTTGTGGAGCATGTTTGTTTATTAAGTTGGGAAAGAATACTACTCTAAAGGTTGCTTGAATCCTTAGCTGGATCCAATACTAAGGCAGAATTGGTGGCTTTATGAGATTACTCTATCTTGCCAGAAGTTGGGGCCTGACTTCTTTGCAAGTACTCGAAGACTGTCAAGTAGTGGTTAACTGGGCCTCCGTTAATACACAACTTCGTTTGATGGTGTTGCATCATTGGCTTGTCCACTTACCGTTTCATTTCTTATGATGTCTTCTTTAAAGGGAAGATCCTCGCTGAAAGTTTTTTAAAGATGGTTCTTGTGAAGCTCTTATCCATGTGATTCGGGGGAGGATAGTTATACTCTTTCTTAAAAGCAAGTCTTTTGGGTGTGAAGATTCGGCAGCTATTTACATCCCTGTCAAACTGATCATAACCGGCCTTTGACAATGCCTCGGGCGTTTTCCACCGGTTTGTGTTTTGCTTTATGCAAGGTAGCTGTATTCTCTGATTCGTATTGAAATTTACCTGTTAACTGTTATAGGATTGTGATATTTTGAACGTGCCTGACTGCATGGCACTTTTTGAAACATTATCTTGATGGGTTGGTGAAGGCTAAAGACAGGGTCCATGGTTTTTTATAATAAAAAAACTATATTTTGCCCTGAAAAATAAATATAAAAATTAACCTCATAGAGAGTCTGTCAAATTGCACAAACTCTGTATCTGAAAGTGTAGCGATTCCCAAGCGGAAAATTGGAAACAATCTAATTTTACATGCCCTTTCTTTATGTTACTAATTTTGGACCTTAAAATGTCATAAAATGAAAATTGGAATGAAAATGTCAAGATTATGTCTAAAAAAAATAATGAACCTCGAAGACAGTGTGTCAAATTACAGAGTCTATACCCGAAAGGGTAGCGATTCACAGAAAATTGGAAACAATCTAATTCTACATGTCCTTTCTTTATGTTGCCAATTTTGGACCTTACAATGTCAAAAAAAAAATTGGAATGAAAATGTCAAGATTATGTCAACATATAAAGCAGTTGTAGCTAGAAATCTAATGTATTTAATGATTTGGCAGCAATAATACCAAACAGGAGATCAATGATTTCAAGATTTGAAACTAAGAAATTAATTTCATCAATAGCATCCGAATATCATAAGAGCATTTTTAATGAAGCAATTCCACCTAGAAATCTAATGTATTTAATGATTTGACTGCAATAATACCAAACAGGAGAACAATGATTTCAATATTTGAAACTAAGAAATTAATTTCATCAAGAGCATGAGAACATCATGAGAGCATTTTTTAATGATTTGACAGCAACAATAACAATACCAAACAGGAGATCAGTGATTTTAAGATTTGAAACTAAGAAATTAATTTCATCAAGAGCATCAGAATATCATGAGAGCATTATTATTGCAGAAGATTAAGTTAAGTGGGACACAGTAATGGATAACACTTACCGTTCAGTTGAGTTTCATATCAGGTCTTGGTTCAAACGAAGAAATCTGCATAAGGTCAGAGTCACAGTTTGGCTCGACAGGACAAATCGGAAGCCAAGTCCATGACTTAGCAGTTAAACTGTAAACGCCCACATCCATCCTTCCCTTGGCTTTGAAGCACACCCAATCCCCTACTCCCACAAACTCAAACCACTTATTCGAATGCCAAATCCTCCCTACTTCCTCGCACATTAGTGGAGGCATTCTTGCAATCTCCGACCACGATACCTTGAAACGGCAGCGGGAGTCCACGTTTACCTTCAGAAGCTCCCAGATAATTACCTCCTTTAGAATCCTACGATGGTTTTCGAATAGGAAGCCTGCCAATAAAATCCGTGAACCGCAGGCAACCAATCGATGGTATAAATTAGGTGTATCCAGCAACGGAGCAAAGAGGGCATTGCCGTTTTGCAGACAAACACCAACAATGCCTTGCACCCGTGACCCCGACAATGTCCGGCACCCCCGAATAGAAATTGGCCTCACAATATAAGTAACAACCATCACTGAAAACCATCGTCCACGGAGCTACGCTTAGATTTTCAGCAATATACGTTTCTGTATTCCATGACTTCTCATACGAATCGTAGATTTCAATTTTTTGTAAATTAGGGTTCGCGTCCCTACGTGCCCGTACCTGTTCGCGGTGCTGCCGATCGCATACGACAACTACTTTGTAAGTCTGTCGATTACCGTCACTTTCCCCTGCCACTATTCCTTTGGTGACCTCGGTCCTCATAGATGATGAGTTGGGAAGTAATACTGACCTTCCTGCCAGAGGGTTGCAGACGATTAGGTCTTTGCAATCAGAAAACTAACCGATGCGATGCGTATTGTATCGGCTCGACCTTTGCGGAGCGGGGATAGAGCAAAACGGCCATAATGAAGACGCTTACTGTATGCTCTGGATTCGATGCACTTCCATCGTAGTAAGTAGAGGGTTGCGTTTCTGTTCGAGAAGCAGTAGGTCTGCAGCAGGTCCACAGTAAGAAGCAGAAGTATCATAACGCAATCCCATTCTATAAAGTGACAAGCAAGACTTCCACTTTCCTGTCAAGAAACTATATGCCCAACTGCGATTTCTAGTGTCCACGTCACACATAAACAACCATGGCTTTTGGAAATAAGCCCACTGAGTAGTTATAAATTGGGTTGATTGAAAGAGGCCATTCCATTGTTGGCAAGCAGTGCGAAACATACATAAGCATTCCACTGGTAACAACTTCAATATCTCATTTTGCACATCATCTGGAATTTCAGAGAATAAGCTGTACTCTATCTTATTCAATACCTCCTCTTTCACATTATCTGGCAACTTTGAGAATAGGCTGTCCTCTTGCTTATCCATGGCTCTGGACTCTAACTAGATCTAAAGAAAACCAACTGAACTAAAGAGAAACAACTGTTCAGAGGGTTTAATATAAGTCTTACTTTATAAGTGACTCAGTTGAATCCTTATAAATAACACACGAAACTACTTAGTTTATAGGGACCATATTTCCATTTGCTCAATTTAACTTTCCTTTTTTTGGATGGATGGATTGTTATATGAATTAGTAAAGGATGATGACAAATTAGTCAACAAACATCATCAAAGGATAATAATGAATTATTGAACAAGTTAATAAGTGGACTAAATTATAAAAACAGTTACTATAAATTGGACCAAAGAATCAAATTATAAAAACGGTTACTATAAATCATGGGGATTCACGTTGTTGAGTAATATCTTATCACTTGCATTCACAGCGTTTTTTTTGAAATGTGAAAAACAAGGTCAATATATTGTAGGCATTGGGGGGTGCTAACTAGGATATGTGACATTTATAGGTATTGGGGTACAAAAAAGGGTTTCTAGTGAAAATATGGAATATATCATAAAAATAAGAGTTTTTAAATTGGAAATATGTATTGTGAGGGGTCTCAACAAAACGATTTTGGTAGGCAATTATCGATATCTAGTGAAATTAAGGGTATTATGTAATATCCCATAAACAAACAACTCTAACAAGGTTTCATAAACAAGGCACTATGACAGGGTTTCACTGGGTGAAGACCCTATAAATTGGACAAAAGTATTTAATTATTGCCTTAATAACATGACAATGATGTTCAAATGAACTCACCGAGAGTGTAATCTAATTTTTAACTAAATTTAAATACTTTAAATGTATAAATATTAAAAATCTTTTTTTTTTTGGGTTATATCGTGGAGCAAGGGATTATAAGATATTATTGAACTAAGTTAATAAGTTGAACAAATTCTAAAATATATTAAAAAATGGCATAATTTAATTTAGTGTAGAAAACTAAGGATGGGTTGTTATGAGATATAACTTGTGATACCTATTTATTAAAGTAAGTTAATAAGTGGATCATACTCAAACTTTTTACCACTAAAATTTTGGCAAGAAGTTCTTCCCTAAATCTACAAGGAATTTGGTAGATCTTATTTCATTATTTTAGGAAGTAGAGCGGTTAATACAAATTCAACCAATTCTCACATAAATTATTCCCCTTCTTTAGGACTTTTACCAACACCTATAGTTTAACTTAAGTAAAAGAAATTTTGACAACATAACTTTTCCTTTAAAGTTGGCCACATGGCGTATGGAGAAGACACAAACATTATGGTTTATTCGGCTAACTCGTGGCAGGGTGAGCCCATTTTTGTCACCTCGATAAACCCAACAGTAGATAACTGTTATTCCCTATCTCCATAGCCATCAGTCGAGTTTCCATCTAGAAGCTCCTCCAAAGCTACAGGAGTTATGGATGACAGGGCAAACTGCAAACCCTTGTTTTTCTTGATTGCACTAGATGCAACCCTCTTGCTTTCAGCGCAAGAGATTTTCGCAACTGAAACGGACCTTGGGAGCCTGCAGACATATTTCTTCCCTTCTCCAGTAGCTGGGGTAACAAACGACACTTTTTTGCACCAGGCTCAATAGGGTTTTTTTCTCCAGCACACGTAGCCAGCAGTGGCGAACCCTACTCACCAAACCCTGCCTCCTTTCTATTAGAACAGACCCTACTGAATCTCAAAAATATACGAGAAGAGGGATGTCTTGAACCCTTTCCCTCACACTTTGATCATCTGCCTATGGAGTCGTTGCCCCCGAAAGAAGACCTCAATATAGAAAGTTGTATAACCTATATGTTATAGCCGACTAATATTCTCGAAACCCTTTGAGGGTCTAGTTCAGACACTAGCATTAGCATCACTACAGAGGGTTCCTTGGAAGAAAATGATGGGGGGAAAATAAACCCTAAGTGCAAAAACAAGACAATATTCTTGGCCGCAAGTAGAGGAACCCTAAACCTAATATAGAAAGTAAATATTTCTATAGAATAAGTAGGATATATAGAGGAGCTCATTCTTGTGGGAGAGATTAGGGACAAAAACCCTAGTGAGGAAGAAATGGAGGTATGGGTGTTTAAAAACTGGACGGGACTGATTTAGGGTGAATTGAAGCTGGATGCTCTATCGAAAGGATGGTTTAGATTCACATTAAGAAAAAAAGAGGAAGCAGAGCAAATCTTGAACCAAAACTGGTTCTTCAGCTCGGTGCCCATTTTTCTCCAAAATTTGACACCCTTGTTCGATGTCTATAGTGAGAGGCTAGATAAAATATCAGTTTGGGTATGTCTGTTGGGCCTCGCGCTAAAATTTTGGAACCTAGCCTCATTGAAATACCTTGGCAATGCGAATGGGGTTTTCATGGAAGCAGATTTATCTTTCCTAAAAGCCCACCAAAAGTCTGTGGCAAGAATTTTGGTTTCAATGAATATTTGCACAGAGGTCACGGAGCACATAAACCTAATTTGGGGCTTTGCAACTCGTAAAAGAATATCAGACTATGAGGTTCTTCCTTTCAGGTGCCTTCGCTATCACAAAGTAGGGCACCCAGTGAAGAAATGTCATATGGATCCTCCCCTAGTATACACGCGGAAGAGGAGGCTCTCCAAGGAAGGCGAGCCATAGGTCATAGGGACGACAAGGGCAAGGTTGATAGAAGATGGTGTAGCTGAACCCTTGAACATTCCAGAAGAACAGGAAGCACCCATACCACAAGGTGGCTTACCTTCTCCTCCTCACCTCTCATGTATGTATCCTATTCTTTCTTTAAAAGAGAAGTTAAATGAATTGAATTTAAATGATTCTGCACCATCATAGTATTCTATCCCATAGGGGAAACCCTCCGCATCTCCCTCAGAATTTTCTCCCTTGCCACCTCACCTGCAAGATAAACCCTTCTCTCCTATGATGAACTATCCTCCCCTGATCACCTCACATCCTTCTCAGTATGAGCCCCCTCTTGCCACCTCCACTTCGATCAAATTCCACCTCAGATCAAGGGACATCCCTGCACAAGCCAACTTTCCACCACCCGTCCTTGGTCTAGGCTCAAACCCTATCCTTCCAGTAAGAAGAAAGGGACAGGGCATGCCTTCCTATCTCTATTTTGAACAAAAAAAGAGCTCTTCGGGACCTTAGGCGAATGGTAAGCAGAAAACTCTTTTTGGGGCACTTAGAACAGTGCAAGCCCTTGAAGGAGTTCCCAAATGAAACTCCTCTCACTCAATTTCAGGGGTCTGGCAAGTACCCAAAAAAAAAATTCCATAAATAGGATGATACACATCCAAAAACCAAATGTCATCCTTTTACAGGAAACCTTAGGATCAGAAGTTGAGGTTTCGTCTTTGTTATCTTCTATCATAAGAACTTTTTATTTCTTGTCCCAAAGTTCAAAAGGGCACTTGAGAGGTCTAGAAATAGGATGGAACCCCTCCTCCCTACGTTGTATAAACTCTTGGGGAGCCTCTTTCGGCATGGGGGTTGAAATTTTCTGGGCAAAAGAAAATTTACATCTAAACACCCTAAATAACTACGTGCCTTACAACAATATATTCACATTCTAGGAATTGGTGCAAGCCTCTCGGTTACTAAAGAGAGAAAATATGGCGGTGGGTGGTGACTTGAAATTCACCCTTGGAATCCATGATATTTGGGGACCAAAATCTAGAACGAAACCTATGGCCACTTTATTTAAAAAAATCCTTTAGAATTGCAAGTTGGTGGACTTGGATCATCAAAATATCAAGCCAACTTGGACAAATAGAAGATCTAGGAATGGTTGAATTGCAAAAAGACTAGACAGATTTCTCTTGGGAGAAAGCTTGATCGAAAAGGATATGATGTTTAAAAAATGGGTAGAGTGAGGATTTTACTCAGATCATGTGCCCATCTGTTTGGAAATTTTGAAAAACCTAAAAGGCCAACCAATCCTTTCAAATTTTGTGCAAATTGGCTAAAAAATGAGGAAGTCCTCAAGCTCATTCACACAAACTAGATTCACTATGTAGAAAACACTGTATCACATACTCCTAATCACTTTGCTCGAAACCTTAATCGAATCAAACACATCTTGAAGGAGTGGGCCGAGAACAAAAAAAATTAGGATGATCAAGATCTTATTCAGATTGAGGCAAAACTGGCAGAAATACATAACTCCGAATGGGGGGGGTTCTTACACAAAAAGATAAGGAAAGACTAGTTTCCCTTGAATTTAGCAGAGGAAGTATCCTGGGGGAAAGACAGGAAATATAGAGGGTAAAGGGAAGATCCATTTAGATGACTTGTGGAGACGATAACACTAAATTATTTCAGGCCTTTGCCAAGGGTAGGAAACAAAATAATACAATTTTCGAATTAAGAAACTCAAACAATGAACATGTCTCCATGTTTGAATAAATGACAAAGATTGGCAAAGCATATTTTGAAAACCTTTCTAAAGCAGATCAATAGAATACAATTGCAAAAGTTATCCATACCTCACTCTTCTTTCCTGAAATGATTTGAGAAGAGGACAATGCAGACTTGATGGAAGAAGTCTCAAAAGAGGAACTGAAAACCATCATGCACAATTTCTTGAAGGAAAAAATCCCATGCTGAGATAGTTGGACCATCGAATTCTTCCTGGCTCTTATACCCATAACACAACCTTCCTGGATCTTATACCAATAAAACACAACCTGGTCATTCTGTAATATTTCAGGCCTATCTCCCTTTGCAATATCACTTACAAAGTGATTGCATAAAGACTAAAGAAGGTCCTCTCAAAAATCATCTCAAACGAGCAGTTTGGATTCCTCAAAAATAAGCAAATCCATGAAGCAATACGTGTGTCTTACGAAGGGATGCACAGTATAAAGATCAAAAAATCAAAAGGAGTAATTCTTAAAATTTATCGTTCTAAGGATTTAGACAGAGTGAGATAGATGTACCCGAGGCTCCTTGTTAGTCACCTGGGATTCAATTACTACATTATAAAATGGATTTTTGCTTGCATATCTAGTGCATCTTTTGCAGTTCTCATCAATGTATCAGATTCTACTTTTTTCCTCTCAGAGAGGGGGCTTAGACAAGGTTTGCCTCTCTCCCCTCTTTTATTCTTATTGGTAGCAGAAGGTCTGAGCAGAGCCATACTAGATGCAAAGAGAAGAGGTCATATTGAATGGATTAAAATAGCCACAAACCATAATATCACTCATCTCCTGTTTGTATATGATATACTTATCTTTTGCAATGGCACAAGCTGAGAAGAAGAAAAAATCTCAACACTTCTATAGACCCTATGCAAAGCCACATGGCTGATCTTAAGCAAGAAAAAATCCACCCTCACCACTTTCAATCTAGACGAATACACTGTAAGAAGACTCCAGGTCCTCTTCCTGTTAATTCTCAAACTTTTAGATGATGAGATGAAATACCTAGGCATCAAGCTCAAACCAAACTGCTACAAGAAAGCAGACTGGAATTGGCTGCTGGAAAAATTGGAACAAATGGTAAATAATTTGTGTAACAAATGTCTCTTGAGAGCAGGAAGATTAGTTCTTGTAAAATCTTCCCTTGAAGCAATTCCTGTTTATTGGATGTCTCTAGCTTGGATCCCAAACGTCATCATGGAAAATTCATGGCAAATATGCTCAAAATTCCTTTCGACATGAAAAAGGGAACAAAAAGTCCTTCCATGGGTAAAATGGGACCAAATTGCGAGGACCAAATTGTTGGGAGGATGGGGACTAAACAACACTACTCTTTTTTCTAAATCTATGAATCCAAAAGAAAAATGGAGGCTCATCACAAAGGAAATCCTTTGAACGGAGCTGGAATATCACAAATACATAAGTACAGTACCTCTGTGGGATTGGATCACAAACTCAGTCTTCATCTCCCTGGGGCCCCACTCAATCATTTGGAAGGAAATTTGCAATTCCTTCTCAGTAATTCATGGTGGCGTTTCTTGGAAAGTGGGCAATGAGACAAGGGTTGGAATAGGAGCTGATCCCTAACCTAGAAGACAACTCAACCACCTTCTTCCTCGGTATCTCATTCAATTCCTTCAGGAGAAACTCCTCTTCCACCTAAATCAGATCGATGACCCTACTTATACCAACTTTTGGAAACAAGGGTTGCTAGGATGTAGGGAACTAGAGATCCCTGCCTAGTGGACTCAAGAGTGAAATATGTTCACTACAACACTCTGACACTCCCACATAAGACTTACAGACATAGAGGATAATTTGGTTTGGGAACATGCTACACATGGAGTCTACATCCCAAAAAATGGATATCAACATCTTCATCTCACCACTTTCCAAACTGAACTGAAATGGTGGCAACCAAGAATTTGGAAACTCAAATTCTCGATGAACACATAAGTTCTCATGTGGTGCACCCTTGACAACAAAAATCCAACCTAGGACAAAATGAATAAAAGATCCCTGGAAGGTCCAGGTTGGTGCACGCTCTTCAAAAATAATGAGGAATCTTCCATTCATCTCTTCCTCAATTTCCCTTTCACTCCCTAGGTATGGCTACACTTGCAAGCTATGCTAAACCAGAGATTCAGCTCAACAGGTCAATCTCTTGAAGATGATTGAAAATCTTGGTCTACTTCTCCTCATCTAGCCCACATAAAATCACTTTGCCTAATTCACACCTAGGGGGTATGTATAGAACGAAATAAGGCAAATTTCCAAGCCAAAGCATCTTCTCTAGAAGCAACAGAAAAATAAGGGCTTGACATCCTCTCATATTTTCCTCAAGCAAAGGATGCTCCATTGGTAAGATTTGTCATAGAGGAACATATATACCCTTCCGTGCCTTGGGATTTTTTAATGGAGCCTCTAAAAAACACACTTGTGGGTATGGTTCCACCCTTTTTTTAAACCAAAACCATCACTTTCAGACCAAATGGGTCTTGTCGCAGGCACAAATAACTAAGCAGAACTTTTGGCTCTGAAACTCCTTCCCCACCTCACCCTAGAAAGAGGCTGTACATGTCTTAATATTTTTGGAGATTCTTTTATAATGATCAACTAGGTGAACAAATTTCAACAATGTATAAATATTTCTCTAATTTGTTTTTATGAAGAGGTAAATAGACTCTTGATGAATATTGATTACATCTCATGCCTCCATGTTTACAAGGAAAAAAATTCATAAGCATGCCGCCTCTCAAAGGAAGGGGTGAAGATGGAACACAAAACTTGGAAATTTCTTGAAAACAAGGAACAGGAAATGTATGAGTTCTTTCACAGACCATTCATAGAAGCACATCCCGGAGGATTTGCCATTTGAACCTTATGATATCTTCCCTCATTTTTGCACTCAACATGCGAGTCGCAATCACAAGTTGTTTTTGCCACACTCTTAGCTTTGTTTTTAAGCTCAAGGGGAGCTATATCTTTGACATATTTGCAGCTAAGTAACTGAATAGTTAAAGTATTTTAGGTTTTTGGTCTAAAGTTTTTGGATACATTTTTATATTTTGTTTCTGGTTGTTATCAATGGTATGCAAAGCATAGAAACTGTGTAAAGAATCTTTTGAATTAATACAAATATAATCTTTTTTTTCTTTTGGAAAAAATAACTTTTCATTTAAATGTTTTACCATTTTAAGATACTTGAAATTTCCAAAGTGGATAAAAAATGAACTAACTTAGAAAGTCTGGTTTTTCCACTAGCCATGAAAACCCATGATAGAAGAGTCACCTTAAAAGCGGAATGTGTACACTTATTATTTCTCTCATTTATGCATTAACAAGTGAGGCATTGCCTATCAAAACCCATGATAGAAGAGTAGTTTGTGTGATGATAATGTTGGTCTATGAATCTAGAATTAAGACTAAAGAAATCACTTAACAAAAAAATTGATTTAGTGTTATATACTATAATTTCATTTCGTAAAGTGGGAAAAAATAATTTAACTTAGAAAGTCTACTTTCTCCACTTACTAAGTCCTTAATTATTGCCTTAACAAAGGAGTCTACTATCAAAAGTTAAGATGTAAGAGATGTTTGTGTCATGTGAATGTTGGTCAATGGAGCTAGAGTTCAAATAAAATGAAAAACTAAAAGAATGGTAGAAGATATCTATATTGATATATATCTAGATTTATTTCATTTTTGTAATCTTTTCTTAAGCTTAATAACTCTTGGTTGTAAGGTTTTTCATTACACCAAAATGTGCAGATGTTCATGAACGTTTGAAACCCAACACAAGGCCCTATCACTAGGCGTGGTGGTTAGTACACATTTTTTATATTCCCAGAGGTGTGGTGGTTATACCATGAGAAGGTTGTACTTATACCCCAATACCCCGCCTCCGGCGTAGCTCGGGGGAATTTAACCTGATACCTATGCTCTAATATCATCTAAGGTTTGGTCTTACACCAAAACCTGCAGTTGCTGATGAAAATTTGAAACCCAACACAAAGCCCTATCACCAGGCGTGGTGGTTAGTCCACATTTTTTATATTCCCAGACGTGCGACGATTATACCATGAGAAGGTTGTACTGATACGCCAACATTGATTGTGATGGATTTGTCACTTCTAGAATGATCAAATCTAATTTTCAACAAAATTTGGATACCTTAAATGTATAAATATTTGAACTCTTTTTTTAAGGCACTTCAAAATATTTAAATATTTTTAAGTAAATATAAAAACAAATAGGCATTTAAGTGTTTAGATTCATACAAATTCTCAAGAATTTTTTTAAATCTCAAATAAAAGTGTTTAAACTTGCATTATTTGTGTGCCTTGAAGTATTTTAATATAAAATTTGGATTTATTAAAAAGAGTAGTAAATTATTCTATGTTTTCAACTTTTTCGACCATATTTTCAGTTTTATTTTGTTCTAGTTTGTTAGAAATTATCTTTAAAAAAAAATAAAATCATATATATTAGTTGCGGAAATTGCATATTTTAGGTGCCATGAGGGTATTTGAGGGTGTTGAATCTATTTATGAATTCAAAAACACAATTTAAACACTTTTAGAGTTGGATTTTACCCAAAAAAAAAAGCTTACCTACATAATTTTTTGATTTGTCCATACTATTTGGCTCTTGGGTTCTTACATCATAGAACAAAGGGTCATGATATATTAAGTCAATAAGTGGACCAAATTATAAAATATATCAAAATGGTATAATTTCATTTAATGTAGAAAACTAAGGATGTGTTCTTATAAGATCTTATTTGAAATACTTATTTAATTAAATGAGTTAATACATGGACAAAACTAAAAAAATTTATGGAAAAAATTTGGCAAGAAATTTTAAAGATATCCAAATAATTGAAATTTTCCAAAAAGCCATGATACATAGTAGTTTATATCATGATATGTTGGTTAATGAATCTAAAGTTAATAATATAAAATGAAAAACCTAAAAACTCAAGATTCACTATAAATCCATATTATCATTAATCTTTATTTATTCTTCCTTTTTTATTTTCTAGGTGACTAGATATATAAATTGACCATTCAAGTTTGAACACTATGAAGTAAGACTTAAGAATTTTATTTATGGAATGAAAAGAAGTGTAATTTACTAAAAACCATGCTCTAAATCTAAATAAATCACTTGACAAATAATTTTATTTATTATAGGAAGGCCATAATATCATTTAGTGTTGAAGCACCATAATATCATTTATGGTAACAATTAGAAGGGTTAATAACGAGAAAAATTCAAGCAATTCTCACACAAATTCTTGGTCTTCTTTAGTAGGACTTTTAACAATACTTATAGTTTCAACTAAATAATACACTATGAAGTAAGACCTAACCATTTTATTTATTGTATAGAAAGAAGTGTAATTTAATAAAAACCATGCTATAAAACTAAAGAAATCACTTACCAAATAACTTTATTTATTAGGAAGGCCATAATATGATTTAGTGTTCAAACACCATAATTTCATTTATTGTAGTAAGTAGAGGGGTTAATAACGGGATAAATTCAAACAATTCTCACACAAATTCTTCCTCTTCTTTAGTAAGACTTTTAATAATACTTATAGTTTCAACTAAGTAATACACTATGAAGTAAGACCAAATAATTTTATTTATTGTATGAAAAGAAGTGTAATTTAATAAAAACCATGCTCTAAAACTAAAGACATCACGTAACAAATAATTTTATTTATTATAGGAAGGCTATAATATCATTTAGTGTTGAAACATCATAATTTCATTTATGGTAGCAAGTAGAGGGGTTAATAAAGCCACAAATTCAAGCAATTCTCACACAAATTATTCCTCTTCTTTAATGGGACTTTTAAAAATACTTATAGTTTGAGCTAAGTAATGGGAAATTTCACAAGAGAAATTTTCCTTTAAATCTTTTGGCCCATTTTAAGATAATTGAAATTTAAAAAAAAAAATGAATTCAGGTAGAACGTTTACTATGTCCATTTACTAAGTCCTTATTTATTTTGTTAACAAAAGAGACACTACTATAAGAACATAAGATATCTAGATGTTTATGTCACTTAAATGTAAGTCAATAGTTCTAGAATTCAAATAAAATGAAAAACTAAAATATGGTAGAATTTATCCCTATTAACTTTGATCGTGATTTATTTAATTTTCTAATGTATTATTAAGGTTAGAAAATCTTAATTAAGATTGATAAGATACTTTTCTAATTATAAAATCTAATTTTTAACCCAAAAAATAGATTCTTTAAATATATAAACATCAAAAAGTGTGTTTCTTTTTAGGAATTTAAATATTTAATATATATATATATATATATTCTTAATAAATTTGAAATTAAAATTATGCTACCCATGCTTGTACGGAATTAATTGGGTTAAGGGTTGTTACATGGTGGAGTAAAGGATCATGAACATTATTCAACTAAGTTAATCAGTGGATCTAAATACAAA
Organism: Pseudotsuga menziesii; assembly: GCA_001517045.1. NCBI lineage: Eukaryota > Viridiplantae > Streptophyta > Pinopsida > Pinales > Pinaceae > Pseudotsuga > Pseudotsuga menziesii. Next base: position 523,765 of record LPNX010589189.1, on the reverse strand, counting down.
AATAACTTAAACAAATAATATATATTAAATTTTATAATTTCACATATTGTTAAATTTAAGGATGGGTTATTATGAGATTTTACTTGTGATACTCATTTAGTGAAGTAAGTTAATAATTGTTCCCAGATATGCTAGGAATTCTTCTAATCAGGGTTATAGGTGATAAACTAAAACTTTTGAAATATAACTTTGTATTAAGAATTTTTGGGCCATTTAAAGATAATCCAAATAGTTAAAATTTCCAAAACTTGAGCAGATGGAAAAGCATTCCCTTCGTAGAAAAACATTAATGCACTTAAAAAATAGACTGTGAACACTTATTTATTGCATAATAAGAGATATATTGGGTCAATTATGGCTATCACATTTAGCTAAGGCATGATTTTTGGTGTCCAAGGCTACCCGTGTCCAATTCCCCTTAAGAGTGACTTAGTTGGGACGATACCATGTTAAAATTGTTGTGCCATTTAGATCATCGAGTAATGAGTCCATAATTATTCATGCAGTAAAAGAGGCATGACAATACACACTAAAAATATCAAATCTCACAAGAAAACGATGAGTATAGCTCAGATAATTATAATAATCATGTTCATTACATAATCTGGTGTTACAATAGTGTTACATAGGAAAGAATTCGAATCATTAGGGATGCATTCAAATCTAGCAATTGGATGTGTTTGTATCAAAATGCATGGCTAACTAAGGATGTTTAAGTCACTATTGAAGTCTAAGTGGTTAACTCCAGATGTCCAAGTATGTCACAAAATCAATTATAATCATTTAACTCAGTCTAGCTGAAGTGGCAGGTTAGAAAAGGTGCCTTATCCACATGTAGCCATGCATAACTGGCGCTAACTAAACTGAAAGTGAACTAACTGAAAGTAATTGAAGAATAACTAATCTTAACTAGTTCCAAGTGAGTGAAGGAGGTTGGTGTCGAGACTCCTAGTGGCTCCTAAAATGTAGGTATTGGCCTAAGAGGCACCTAAAATGATGCATGCAAGTGCTGTTAGTGGCATCTAGCCTCTATCAGTGTTCCCCACACTCTAATGACTGGTACAATTGTGGGCCTTGGAAACAAGGCCATAAGTCACCCATATTCAATTTAAAAGGTAAAAAAGTTGTTTCTTAATAAGCCGAGGAAATAGGGGAAAACCTCATGGGAACCCCCCCCCCCCCAGGATAAGTAGTGAATCAGGAAAACAAGTTTTGAAAAAAACTTTTTAAAAATTTTGCTGCAATTTTCAGCACTATGCAAAAGAAAATATAGTATCTTGGTTCTTCTGTGCAACAACATCCTGAGACTGTGCATGTGAACCTATGAATAAAAAATAAATGAATATATCTAGAGAAATATTCCTCTTTGGAAGAAGAATACTGTGCTCAACTGAATCAAGATTATAGATAGATGCAAGATGAAAATTGGACCCATGTAGAGCAACTGAAATCAACTGATAAGAGATTAAAAAGTTCTTTAGAATTTGAACCATGTGAGGAACACCCAAGAAACTGATATATTGCATCCTTGAACATCAAACCAAGTGATGTAAAATCATCCCCAAGTGTTACGAGCAAGTGTCGAGGCGAATGCAAAATGTCTCGATCTTTACTAGTTATGTGAAGAGATGAGCATGTGATCCAATAGGTAGGTAGAGAATCCCTCGGACTATGGAGAGTGAATAATTGAGCTCCATAATCTCATATAGATCATAAATAACCAATGATGCACAAAATATAATATCATCAAACTCATAAGAGGAAACTAGCATCAAATCCCCAACAACAAGTTTGAAGAAGACTTGTAGTACTTAATTTTTCACACCAAAATTAATGAGAGAAGCTCCAAGCTTTACTGAAAGCTCGTGAAACTTAAAACCGAAACCAAATAAGATCATATCAGAACCAAATAAGTTCATATCAGATCCAATAATGTGGAATAAATACAGGTGCTTCAACGTGATGGTAGATGCACAATTTTATCCTTCTTCAAAACCTTCAGTATTGGTGCATGCAATGAAGCAGGAATTTTCTGAAAGCCCAAGATTAATGAGGATTAATTTCCATGAATCCTAAAATGAAAAATTATTTCCAAAATATCTAGATATACACAAAATATAATATCATCAAACTCATAAAATAATATTGACATCAAATCACTAGCAGCAACTTCGAAGGAGAGTTGCAGTACTTGATTTTTCACAACAAAATTGTTGAGACCAACTACAAGCAACACTGGAAGCTCTTGAAACTGAAATATTGAACTAATTAATATCAGATCAGATCCAAATAATATCATATCATATCTAAATAGGTTCATATCATATGAAAAGTTATGCTCCACTGAAATGGTAGATGAACAATTTTCTCCTTCTTTAAAACCTTGAGTATTTGTGTGTGCAATCATGTAGGAATTTGTTGGAAGCTCTATATCAATGAGAGTGAATGGATCACTCCTATAATATGATATTATTTCCAAAATATCCAAATATTTAAAAAGTATAGTATCATCAAAATTATGAAAGAAAAATGACATCAAATTCCAATCAGTAATTTTGAAAGAGACTTTTGGTACTTGATTTTTCACATCAAAATTGATGAGACCAGCTACAAGAAACACTGGAATATCTTGAACCTGAAATATTGAACCAAGTGATATCATATCAGATCCAAATAACATCATATCATATCAACATATTTTCATGTCATATTCAAGGGTGTGCTCCATCGAGATCGTAGATGCACATTTTTCTCCTTCTTCAAAATTCTGAGTATTGGTGAATCCAATCATGTAAGAAATTCCTGGAAGCTATATATTAATGAGATTCAATGGATCAATCCTAAAATATGATATTATTTCCAAAATATCCAAATAATTAATTATATGCACACCAAAAACATCATTAGCGACAGAGAAATCAAATTCTTCTCTGTTTCCTGGAACAATCACTTGTAAACTATGCACAAAATTTATAATAGAAGAATCACTTGAGAATTTTTGCATAGAATGAAAGGATGTATTGAAACTATTGGGATGTAATGCTATCACATATTTTTATGAAATGTGTCCCTGGAGCTCATCTTTCTTTCCAAACAAGAATTCAAGTTTCTCACAAGCTTCTTTGCGAGTCCTCAAACCTTCAATGTGGAAGAGGATATATCTAGAAATATGAGTACACAGATAACCAAAAGCTTCATCTAACCGGTTCAGAAACTTGTTTCTCTCAGCTGGATGATGGGGCCCACTCTCCCTTCTCAGTATTATCCTTTACTAGCCTTTTTTTCCCAATAACAACTTCATATATTCCCTCCAGTCAACATAATTGAAGGGTGTTAGGATCTAAGGTGTGGAATATTGAGAATCCATAAGTCTCTTGCTAATTATACAATATCTCTAATCAAGCTACATAGAACTGCAAAAACTAAAAAAAACATTCACACTATGTTAGAATCATTCCTTCCCTCTCTATATTTGCACTCTCTCAAGGTCCATCATGCCCACACCACCACTCTAAATAAATTCAAAGAACGCAAGGCACTCTTTGCAAGACTTATGTGGAAAACCAGTTGCTTCTAGTGTTTAATGGAGAGTAGACAAACATTAAGCTTGCTTGAAATGACTCTGATACCATGTTGAAATTGGTGTGTAATTTATATCATCAAGAAATGAGTCCACAACTATTGATGCAGTAAAAGAGTAATGACGATACACACTGAACCAATAAAATCTCATAAGAAACCGATGAGTATAGCTCAGATAATTATAGTATCATGTCAATCACATAACTTGGTGGTACAATAGTGTTACATAGGAAAGAATTCGAATCATTAGGGATGAATTCAACCTATCAACTTTGTCTGATTGTATCTGACTCCATGGCTAAATAAAGATGTTTAAATGACTATCGAACTCCAAGTGGTTAAATCCATATGTCAAAATAAGTCACACAATTAGTTATAATAATTTAACTTAGTTTAACTAAAGTGGTAGGTGAGAAAAGGCACCTTATCCACATGCATTTATGCATAACTGGCGCTAACTAAGCTTAACTAGTTCCAACTCCAAGTGACGAAAGGAGGTTGGTGTCAGGACTCTCAATGGCTCCTAAAATGTATGGATTAGACTAGAATGCACCTAAACTGATGCATTTTATTAATTTTAGTGGCAAGTTGCCTCTATCAGTGTTTGTCGCACTCTAGTGACTCATACATGTGGCCCCATTCGGCCAGGTGGACCTAATGGTACTAGTGTACCCAATAATAAATAAAAGACTCCTAAGTTAGGCTAAAATAATCTAATAAATAGTGTGGTCAAGGGAGGATTATAAATCCCAACATACCAAATGTAATACACTGAAGCGCTGGAATATTTATTGTTTTAAAGATCTTAATTTATCTTAGGGCACGGAAGAATCAAACCTTTACCCTCATGCTTATAAAGTAGCCACTCTTCCATTGAGCTAGAACCCTTTGAGAATTGGGGAAAGAGGCAATATTAAAACCATGATTGCATCATTTCTAGATTCTAAGAAAAGATAACGAATCCCAACATTGTTTCTGACTCGAGAGACCTAAGGAAGTAGTCTGAATGGATATTACCTTCTTTATATATATGCTAACCACTTCATATATGATGATGTAATCAAGATAATGTAGATATATGTTAGAAAATTCACATTTAGACTCTTAAATATATAATTTCTTATCTTCTAGCGCGGCTAAGATGATCATTCTTATAGAAAAACAATCAAAATGTTGCATTGTATAATTCATCCAAAGATTATCAACTCTTGGCATTAAAACATTATAAATGGTATGGAATATGTTGGCTTCTATATAAGCAACACAAAAATGATAAAATCCCATTCCTTTTCTCATCCAATACTATTGGAGTTTAGTAGGACTCTTTTTAGAAGTATTAGTTCCTCCTTTCAATAGTCCTATAACAAAGCTTTATATTTCGATGCTCTAAAAATCACAATAGATGTACGGGTAGAGAAACATATGTGCTTTTTTAAGGTCAAGCTCAACGATGTGTTGCATGCCTCTAGGAAAAGGTAGCTCTTTGGGTATATCCTGAAAAACAATGTTGTATTTATGAATTAGTTTGGTAACAACTAGAAGCTAGTTCTCAACAAGATGATTTTCTTTTCAATAAAACCAATCCATAGTCCTCGACATGCTAGAGAAAAATAATGGAACTTTGGGGATTTTTTATATCCTAAATAAACGGTGTGATAGTAGTGATCCCTTTCGTTTTCAGTTCTGAGCACACTATGAGATATGTTGGGCACTTCAATGGAAATAAACAACCCTATAATTAAGTTTGAGCATCAAAGTTACAATTATGAACATTTTGAGAGAATTTTGAAGGTCAAAAGTACTAAAACACCTCAGTTCTCAATTCTATAAGTTATGGGTGTATAAACAGAGGTAAAAGGGCTTAATCTCCTCCAAAATAGCTATAAGTATACATGGATAGAAAATGTTTCAAATTTTATGTTTACGATTAGTCCTGATTTAAGGGTTAGAATTGGTGTTAAGCTAATTGTACCCTTGAGAACTATTTTGAGACTTGATAATGGTGATCTTCATTGTTATCAAAAATTCAAGATCAGGATTGATTATGTAAATGTTTTCCTAGACTATGTTTCCATCTACCATGACTACATCCAGTACTAGAAAATTACTTCTTACTCCCCCACAGGTTCCTCATAATGTTTCTTTACGTCTGAATTTAAACTAGAACAATTCATACTTGGTCATAATTAGAGATTTGGGTCTCTTTGTTTCTATTGTTGTTAAACAAGTTCGTAGAACTTTGTTAAGCCACTCAAAATTTTGATTTAACATAGAGAGCCCAAAATTCATCTTTCATTCCTAGGAACCATGTTGCTTCTATATTTATGTTCAGAAAACTCAGGATTCAACCAAAGGCTGTCCAAAAAGGATCTAAGCAGCCACCCATGCACGTATGGGGGTAATATTTTGTGACATTTAGTGGGTAATAGAGGTTAGGTGTCATCAATCGGGGTTAGCTAGAGCACACAGGAATTGGACGTAGGCTTAAGATGGATCTTGTTGAACTGCTTCAACATGGTGGCTAACACGTGTAAACAGGATGTTGGTTCCTTGGCCTAATTCAACACGGATTCAACATTTGTCAATGGGACCCTGTTTTATGGCTAATACCTCTAACATCAAGCATTGAGGGAAACACTTTTCTACAATGGGTGCATTGTTATAACCTTTTGTGGGGATGCAATGTGCAGAAAAAGGGCCCATAATATTAATAACAATGAGGTCATTCAATGTAAGGTGCTATAGGTCCATTATGTAGATATTGTCAAATAAATCTAATGGGGCATCAATAAACAAGGTCTATGAGGTAGGTAGGAGGTTTCTAGGGTTAGAGAACTCTTCTGATTTATAAACAAGGATGGATTACTCCTACTGAAGCATGGGTGGATAGATATTGTAAATGCATTTTAGCTGATAGGAGGTTTCCCCCTACAAGAGGAAAGTGAATAGGAGTTGATTACATCCATAAAAGGATCAATTGTAAGTTGTTACCCTAACTCAAGTGTTTTAAATTAATAAGCATGGAGAGTATATGATCTTATTGTGTGTGCATTATATTTTTGTGTATAAGGTATAGTTCTACAATGTCAAGGTTAGGAAGATAGGAACTTGATTGCTTTTAAAATATATCGAAAGATTTGGAGTTGTAAAATAAGATTAAGCAAGTGTATGCGTAGGAAACATAGTAGTTTTGACCAATATCGAGCAAGGGGGTTTCAATTTAGGGTTTGGATTAGTTGATATAAGGATGTTTGGATGGTACAAATATGTTTTTTCATTATTTTAAACAAAAAGAGGATCTTGAGAAAAACTTTATCCTTTAAACGTCCATTGGTAATTTTATCAATACTTAGGATAAAATCAAAGATATTTTATTACTCATTGTCAAAGTCATTTTTACCTACAATGAATGTGATGTTGATTTCATTCATACCAAGAAAGGTATCAATGAAAGTATCTAATAAAGTATCAAAATATAACTGATACTTTTTTTTGAATTGTTGGATAATGAAAAATTGTTTTAGACATTGTGCAACATGGCTAGTGGTAATGAATCTTGAATGGATTTCCTCGCAAATTCCATTGAATTTCTTATAAGTTGTGTTGCTCTTCTGCATATACCAAGAAGTTACATAGGTTCATGAATATAGAAGTTTCAAATCATAAATCTATTGCCTAAATAGAGCATGGATATTTTTCTACAAGTTTGGGACAGGGAAAAAGAAAATTTGGATTATCATTCACAGATTAAGTCGATGATATCTAAAGGAAGTGTTGACAAGAAAAATATCTCAATGAGTATTAACATGAGTATTGGATATTTTTGAATGAGGTGCACCATCAACTGAAGTAACTCTTGCAGTTAATGTTTTGTTTTGCAATCTAAGTTACTATTCCAATTAATGTTTGCTTTGAATATATTTTGGTCTCAGTCTCTATGTGTTGACACAGTAATGTAGATAGGGGTTCACTCCAAAGATATGTTGATGCCCATCGACCCAAGATCCATAAATATCATCTCGGACATGTTTTTCCCTATCTAGAAACATGTGTGAAGTAGTTGCAGTCTCACCATAGATGTATAAGGGAGGGCTACAAGAAAAACATATCCGCAGAAGGAAGAGGACTTTAACACTTTCTATTACCGTATCGTAGTTTCACTAAGTTATCCATGGTTCAAGCGCATCATTCATAAGACCTACTTATCATCATTCATAATAGACATAGACATTACAACAACATAATTGATATTCATTTAACTTAACGAAGAGATCAAGATATGTTAACATAATGAACACAGAAAGACTTTGCATCATTAAGATTTAAGCATGTAAATTCATAGATCGCACCATCAATAAGTTTGCACATTTAAAACAAATTTAAAAAACTAAATCTAAACATAGGTTCTGTGCAAAAATGAGTAAACTGAGGGACAGTTTCCAAATTATGGTATAGTTTGAGAAATTTAGAGTATTCTTCATTATACATTTTGTCATATATAATAGCTTTACAAAGTACATCCCAAATTGAACTAGTTAGTTGATTATTATGCAATGCTATTTAAATACAATTATGTTACAATATAGGTCACAACTTACTAATAAATATGCCACTTTTCATGCATTTCCTAATTAGTTACATTCAAAAGATCAAATTGGACTAGTATTTTTCAAATTTAGCATAAATGTTTGGATTCTACGTAGGTGTTAAAACTAATTATACATAATTCAATTTAAAATAAAAAAAATTTAAATGTTAAAAGTAAAAGCTTTAAAACATTAATCAAAAATCCATATCTTTTAGATGCCTAAAGAATATAATATGCATCACACTTTCTATTCTGTATGCATCACTGTACTTAACAACTTGTAACACTTGAACATCAAATTCCAACTTAGCCATGAAAGTTTCACTTATAGCATGGTGTTTAAACAAATGGTTAGTGATTCAATGTGAAGAGGGTTGGTTTTAAACCTTCAAAATAGTGAGAGATGAATTCAACTCCATCTTTACTATGCTTAAAAAAGGATTTGCAAATTCCATGTGAATGCTTCTCATATGTTTTTAAAATCCTATTTAATTGGTTATAATCATGTATGCAGATATTTTCAAGCCACTCAAACTTGAGGATTTATCATATGGACAATACCAAATGGATGAAGATCTATAAAAATACACCAACATTTAGAAAATTTTAGTCTCCTTAAAAAATGATTTCCAACACATTTGAAGCATAACATAATTACATATAATTTATAGTTCAAAAAAGAAAACACACATCGGAATTTAGATTATTGAGGTTAACCAAGATGCAACATGTTTCTTAATTAGAAAATGAAAAATATGATGGCTTCCAAATATACATCAAATAGAGAAATTGCAATAACAACTGAATCTATTTGTTTGATTTAAAGTTTACATATATGTCTTGTAACCCAACCATTTCATAAGTTTTAGAGTTACTACTAGAGCACTTCTCTAGGCTAAGAGAATTACAAAACTATACCATAAAGCTTATTTCCTCTTAAGCTAAGGATATACAATTTTGTAACTAGTAAAAATGCCTTATTGTTGAAGAGATTGTTCTACTATATCAGTCATTTAATTCAATCAAACAACATACCACATTTTATCTATTTTCCAAGTATCACTGGAAAAATAAAATTTGAGAATTAAGCTTTCTAATACTTTCCAACTAATAATCCAGTAAAGCACGTAAGAATGATCATCTTAGCCAGGACAAATCAGAAGCCAACTCCATGACTTTGCAGTTAAACTGTAAACACCTACATCCATCCTTATATTGGCATTGAAGCATGCCCAGTCCCTTACTCCCACGAACTCAAACCACTTATTCGAATGACAAATCCTCCCTACTTCCTCCCACAAACTCAAACCACTTATTAGAATACCAAATCTTGCCTACTTCCTTGCACATCACTCGAGGCATTCTTGCAATATCTGACCACGATACGTTGAAATGGGAGCAAGAGTCCACGTTTACCTTCAGAAGCTCTGAGATAAGTACCTACTTTAGAATCCTCCCATGGTTTTCCAATAGGAAGCCTGCCAATAAAATCCATGAACCGCAGGAAACCAGGTGATGACAAAAATTAGTTATATCTAGCATCGGAGCAAAGAGGACGTTGCCATTCTGTAGATTAACACCAATAATGCCTTGCACCCCGGTAATGTCCGACACCCCTAATAGAACTTGGCCTCACAATATAAGTAACAAACATCACTGAAAACCATTGTCCATGGAGCTACGCACAGATTCTAAGAATTATATGTTTTCGTACTCCATGACTTCTCAAGGATGCAACCGAGGTCAGTCCAAAAAGGATTTAAGTAGCCACCCATGCACATATGGGGTAACATTTTGTAACATTTAGCTATTAATTGAGGTTAGGTGTCATCAATCATGATGCCTAGGGCACACAGGAATTGGACCCAGGTTTATGATGGAGCTTGTTGGACTGCTTCAACAGGTGGCTAACACTTGTAAACGTGATGTCGGGGTTAGCTAGGGCACAAGGGAATTGGACCCAAGCTTAAGATGGAGCTTGTTGAACTACTTCAACATGTTGGCTAACGCTTGCAAATGGGAGGTTGGATCCTTGACCTAATTCGAGATGGATTCAAAATTAGTGAATGGGACCCTGTTTAATGACCTAAGCATTGAGGGAAACACTTTTCTACAAGAGGTGCATTGTTATAACCGTTTGTAGGGACACAATGCACAAAAAAAGGGCACATAATATTAATAACAATGAGCTCATTCAATGTAAGGTGCTATAGGTCCACTATGTTTGTAGATATGGTCGAATAAATGTAATGGGATGTCAATAAAGAAAGTACATGAGGTAAGTAGGAGGTTTCTACGGTTAGATTTCTCTTGTGATTTATAAACAAGGATGGAGTACTCCTACTAAAGCATGGGTGGATAGATATTGTAAATGGATTTTAGCTTATAGAAAGTTTCCCCCTACAAGAGGAAAGTGAATAGGAGTGGATTACATCCATAGAATGATGGATTGTAATTTATCACCCTAACTCAAGGGTTTGAGATTAATAAGCATGGAGAGTTTATGATCTTATTCTGTGTGCATTATATTTTTAGATATAAGGTATAGTTCTACAATGTTAGGTTAGGAAGATAGGAAATTGAAGGCTTTAAAATATATCGAGATATTTGGAGTTGTGAAATATGATTAAGCAAGCACATGCAAAGGAAACATAGTAGTTTTGGCCAATATCGAGCAAGCGGGTCCCAATTTAGGGTTCAGATTAGTTGATATAAGGAAGTTTAGATGATAAAAATATGTTTTTTCATTATTTTAAACAAAAAGATGATTTTTAGAAAAGCTTTATACTATAAACACCCATTGGTAATTTCAGCAATAGTTAGGATAAAATCAAAGATATTGTATTGCTCATTGTCATAGTCATTTTTACCTTCAACTAATGTGATGTGTATTTCATTGATAGCAAGAAAGGTATCCATGAAACTATATAATAATGTATCAAAATATAACTGATACTTTTTGTTTGAATTGTTGGATAAGGAAAAGTTGTTTTCGACATTGTGCAATATGGCTAGTGGTAAGGAATGTTGAATGGGCTCTTCTGCATATACCATGAAGTTACATAGTTTCATGAATCTAGAACTTTCAACTCATAAGTCTACTTCCTAAATAGAGCATGGAGGTTTTGCTGCAAGTTTGGGAGAGGGAAAAGAAAAAGTTGGATTATCATTCACACATTAAGTTGATAATATCTAAAGGATGTGTTGACATGAAAAATATCTTAATGAGTATTAACATGAGTATTGGATATTTTTGAATAAGGTGCACCATCAACTGAAGTAGCTCTTGAATTAATCTTTTGTTTTGCAATTTAAGTTACTATTGCAGTTAATGTTTGCTTTGAATATATTTTGGTCTTGCTCTTTGTGTGTTGACACAGTTTTGTCGATAATGGTTCACTCCATAGATATGTTGACACCCATTGACCCAATCTCCCTAAACATCATCTTGGACATGTTTTTCCCTGTTTAGCAACACCTCGCAAGCAAGCCCAGTCTCACCTGAGATGTTTGAGGGATGGTTATAGGAAAAAAATATCCGCAGAAGGAAGGGGACTTTCACACTTTCTATTACCCTATCGCAGTTTCTTGAAGTGATCCATGGTTCATGAGCATCATTCATAAGACTTGATTATCATCATTCATAATAGACGTAGACATTACAACAACATATTTCATATTCATTTAACTTACTGAAGACATCATGATATGTTAACCCAATGAACATGGAAAGACTTCACATCATCAAGATTCAAGCATGTAAATTCATAGTTCACACGATCAATAACTTCGCAGATTTAAAACAAATTTAAAAAAAACATAGGTTTTGTGCAAAAATTAGTAAAATTAAGGAAAGTTTCCAAATTACGGTATAGTTTGGGAGATTTAGAGTATTCTTTAAAATACATTTTCTCATATATAATATCTTTACAAACTACATGCTAAATTGATCTAGTAAGTTGATTATTATGCAATTCTATTTAAATACAATTATGTTACAATATAGATCACAACTTACTAATAAATATGCCCGTTTTCATGCATTTCCTAATTTGTTACTTTCAAAAGATGAAATTGTACTAGTATCATCCAAATTTACCATAAATGTTTGGAATCTAACTAGCTATTAAAACTAATGATAAGTAGTCCAATGTAAAATAACAATTTTTTAAACCTTAAAAATAAAAGCTTTTAAACATTAATGAAAACCTATATAGTTGCATTCTAGTCCATCTTATCATACTTACTAAAGGCCTTGCAAATTCTATGTAAAGACTTGTCCATATCCTTTAGAAATGTAAAGAATACAATTTGTAAATTCCATGTAAATACTTCTCCATGTCCTTTAGATTCCTAAAGAATACAATATGCATCACACTTGCTATTCAGCATGCATAAGTGTGCTTAATAACTTGTAACAGTCGAACATCAAATTCCAAATTACCCATGAAAGTTTGGCTCATAGCATGGTGTTGAAACAACTAGTCAGTAATTCAATATGAAGAGGGTTAGGTTTTAAAGCTTCAAAATAGTGAGAGATTCATTCAACTCCATCTTTATTATGCTTAAAAAAGGAGTTGAAAATTCCGTGTGAATGGTTCTCATATCTTTTTAAAAGCCTATTTAATAGGTTATAATCATGTATGCAGATTTTTTGAAGCCATTCAAACTTTAGGATCTATCATATGGACAATAGAAAATGGCTGAATATCTATAAACATACACCAACATTTAGAAAAGTTCAATCTCCTTAAAAGATGATTTCCAACACATTGGAAGCATAACATAATTACATATAATTTATAGTTCAAAAAAGGAAACACACTTCCGAATTTAGATTATTGAGGTGAATCAAGATGCAACATATTTCTTAATTAGTGAATGAAAAATATGATTGCTTCCAAAGTATATCAAATAGAGCAATTGCAACAACAAAGGAATCTATTTTATTGTTTTTCATTGTTATTGAAGGGCATCCATATGAAGAAATTGAAAACTGCATAACATACTTTGATTTAAAGATTACATATATGTCTTGTAACCCAACCATTTCATAAATTTCAGATTTACTACCAGAGCACTTATGTAGACTAAGAGACTTACAAAACTATACCATATAGCTTATTTCCTGTTAAACTAAGGATATACAATTTTGTAACTAATAAAAATGCCTTACTGCTGAAGACATTGTTCTACTATATCAGACATTTAATTCAAACAAGCAACATACCACATTTTATCTGTTTTCCAAGTATAACTAGAAAAACAAAATCTACCACCTATCATCTAAAGTCTTTTGGAAAGTTCCTTTAAAAATCACAAAGTTATGACCCAATTCCTTTGAATAAAGGAGACTTTCCTTCTTCGGAGTAGTTGTGAAAGAGAATCCCCTTCTTCCTTTAATTACATCTAAACATGATTCTTCCTTAATTCCGTGTAAACACCAAAAGTGAGATTTAAGCTTTCTAATCCTTTCCAACTAATAATCCAGTAAAGCAACTTATATTTCACCCATCACCCAGTAAATAATTAGTTTTAAATCCCATACTTGAAATGAGAAAATATCACAAGGTTTGAAGTTCGGAATAAATTTGAATAAAAATAACATAGATATGACATAAATCAATTAGCAGCCATGCCTATTGAATAAATCAATTAGCATAATTATTAGACATGCCTATTGAATCTTGTAATAACCCTGTTTATTTAACAAATTATCAATCTTTTGACAGTCATATCTGGTTAAATAAGTTTAAATTTGATTTCAAATTATTTAAAATCACCATTCTTCAAAAAATAGTGATTAGAAGAGAAAAAACTTCTTTTCATTTTTTCCTTGGAAGTGTGGAGGACCAGAAATAGGGTCAATTTTGCTTTGTAGAAACTGTGGATTGAAGCCATTCTCGTGAGGAAGTTGTTCTGTGGGGAAGTTGTTCATTGAATTAGCATGTCGACAAAATGCTCTCCTAAGGCAAAGTTGTTCCTTACTATTTCATTTGATTATCTTGTTGGTTTCTTAGAGCGAGCTGCTTGAAGGGTTTTTGTGAGAAGGTTTGTTTATTAAATTGGGAAAGAATACTACGCTAAAGGTTGCTTAAAGCCTTAGTTGGATCCAATACTAGGGCAGAATTGGTGGCTTTATTGGATTACTCTATCTAGCCAGAAGTTGGGGCCTGACTGCTTTGCAAGTCCTTGGAGACTAGCCCCAAAGGTTAGCTCAATTGGTAAGACATGCGCACACTCTCTCGGTTCGGGGAGAGGTCACGGGTTCAAGCCTTGAGTCCTTTGGGGTTAGGACTTCTGCTAGGATGGCCGGCGGTTTACCACCTCTACCATCCACTAATGTGGGGAAGTATTACTGGTTTTTCCATGCATGTTTCCATGTGAAAAAAAGTCCTAGGATACTCTCAAGTAGTGGTTAACTGGGCCTCCGATAATGCACAACTTCGTTTTATGGTGTTGCATCATTGGCTGGAAAATACAAAGATTCTTATGGGACACTTCTCATTCCAGCACATTTGCAGAATTTATAACACCTAGCTGATAATCTTCCACAGAACAGATTTATGTCCACTTGACCGTTTCATTTCTTATAAGGTCTTCTTTAAAGGGAAGATCCTCACTGAAAGTTTTTTAAAGATGGTTCTTGTGAAGCTCTTATCCATGTGATTCGGGTGAGGATAGTTATACTCTTTCTTGAAAGCAAGTCTTTTAGCTGTGAAGATTCGGCAGCTATCTACATCCCTGTCCAATTGACCATAACCGGCCTTTGACAATGCTTGCTTATGGAGACGGATCAGACTTCTCTTTCCTTTTCATTGAAACTGTATGGGCGTTTTCAACGGGTTTGTGTTTTGCTTTATGCAAGGTAGCTGTATTCTCTGATTCGTATTGCAATTTACCTGTTAACTGTTATAGGATTGTGATATTTTGAACCTGGCTGACTGCAGCGTCGGTTACAGACTTTTTGAAACATTATCTTGATAGCTTGGTGAAGGCCGAAGACAGGGTCCATGGTTTTTTATAATAAAAAACTATATTTTTCCCGTGAAAAATAAATATAAAAATGAACCTCATAGACAGTCTGTCAAATTGCACAGACTCGGTATCTGAAAGGGTAGCGATTCAAAAGCAGAAAATTAGATACAATCTAATTTTAGATGCCCTTTCTTTATGTTACGAATTTTGGACCTTAAAATGTCATAAAATGAAAATTGGAATGAAAATGTCAAGATTATGTCTAAAAAATATATAAAAATGAACCTCAAAGACAGTGTGTCAAATTGCAGAGTCTATATCCGAAAGGGTAGCGATTCACCAGCTAAAAATTGGAAACAATCTAAATCTACACGTCCTTTCTTTATGTTGCCAATTTTGGACCTTAAAATGTCAAACAAGAAAAAATTGAATGAAAATGTCAAGATTATGTCAACATAGAAAGCAATTGTAGGTAGAAATCGAATGTATTTAATGATTTGACAGCAATAATACCAAAAAAGAGATCAATGATTTCAAGATTTGAAACTAAGAAATTAATTTCATCAAAATTCCACCTAGAAATCTAATGTATTGAATGATTTGACAGCAATAATACCAAACAGAAGATCAGTGATTTCAAGATTTGAAACTAAGAAATTTATTTCATCAAGAGCATCAGAACATCATCAGAGCATTTTTTAATGATTTGACAGCAACAATACCAAAGAGGAGATCAGTGATTTTAAGATTCAAAACTAAGAAATTAATTTCATCTAAGAGCATCAAAATATCATGAGAGCATTATTATTGCAGAAGATTAAGTTAAGTGGGACACAGTAATGGATAACACTTACCGTTCAGTGGAGTTTCATATCAGGTCTTGGTTCAAATGAAGAAATCTGCTTTCCGTAAGAGTCACAGTTTGGCTAGACAGGACAAATCGGAAGCCAACTCCATGACTTAGCGGTTAAACTATAAATGCCCACATCCATCCTTCCCTTGGCTTTGAAGCACACCCAATTCCCTACTCCCACAAACTCAAACCACTTATTCGAATGCCAAATCCTCCCTACTTGCTCGCACATTAGTGGAGGCATTCTTGCAATCTCCGACCACGATACATTGAAATGGCAGCGGGAGTCCACGTTTACCTTCAGAAGCTCCCAGATAATTACCTCCTTTAGAATAGGAAGCTTGCCAATAAAATTTGTTAACCGCAGGCAACCAAGCGATGGTATAAATTAGGTATATCTCGCAATGGAGCAAAGAGGGCATTGTCGTTTTGCAGACAAACACCAACGATGCCTTGCACCCCATGTCCGGCACCCCCGAATAGAACATGGCCTCACAATATAAGTAACAACCATCACTGAAAACCATCGTCCACGGAGCTACGTGCAGATTCTCATCAATATACGTTTCTGTACTCCATGACTTCTCATACAAATCTTAGATTTCAAATTTTTGTAAATTAGGGTTGGTGTCCCTACGTACCCGTACCTGTTCACGGTGCTGTCGATCGTATACGCAACCACTTTGTAAGTCTGTCGATTACCGTCACTTTCCCCTACCACTATTCCTTTGGTGAGCTTGGTTCTCATAGATGATGAGTTGGGAAGTAATACTGACCTTCCTGTCAGAGGGTTGCATACGATTAGGTCTTTGCAATCAGAAAACTCACCAAGTAGAGCGTTGCGTTTCTGTTCAAGAAGCAATAGGCCTGCAACAGATCCACAGTAAGAAGCAGAAGTATCATAACGCAATCCCATTCTATAAAGTGACAAGCAAGACTTCCACTTTCCTGTCAAGAAACAATATGCCCAACAGCGATTTCTAGTGTCCACGTCACACATAAACAACCATGGCTTTTGGAAATAAGTCCACTGAGTAGTTATAAATTGGGTTGATTGAAAGAGGCCATTCCATTGTTGGCAAACAGTGCGAAACATACATAAGCATTCCACTGGTAACCACTTCAATATCTCATTTTGCACATCATCTGGCAATTCAGAGAATAAGCTGTACTCTAGCTTATTCAATACCTCTTCTTTCACATTATCTTACAACTTTGAGAATAGGCTGTCCTCTAGCTTATCCATGGCTCTAGACTCTAACTAGATCTAAAGAGAACAAACTGAACTAAAGAGAGACAACTGTTCAGAGGGTTCAATATAAGTATTACTTTATAAGACTCAGTTGAATCCTTACAAATAACACACGAAACTACTTAGTTTATAGGGACTGTATTTCAATTTGCTCATATTTAACTTTCCTTTTTTTGGATGGATGGATTGTTATATGAATTAGTAAAGGATGATCACGAATTAGTCAACCAAGATTATCAAAGGATTATGATGAATTATTGAACAAGTTAATAAGTGGACTAAATTATAAAGATCGTTACTATAAATTGGACCAATGAATCAAATTATAAAAATGGTTACTATAAATTACGGGGATTCACCTTGTTGACTAATATCTTATCACTTGTATTCATAGCTTTTTTTTTTTTAAATGTGAAAAACAAGGTCAATATATTGTAGGCATTAGGGTGGTATGGAGCATTTATAGGTATTGGGGGTATAAAAAAAGGTTTCTAGTGAGAAAAGTAATCTATAATAAAAGTAGGGTTTTTTTAATTCGAAATATGTATTGGGAGGGGGTCTCAACAAAATGATTTTTGTAGGTAATTATCAATATCTAGTGAAATCAAGGGTATTATATAATATCCCATAAACAATGAGGTGTAATACGGTTTCATAAACAAGGCACATGATGTCATAATTTCATTTTTTTAGGAAGTAGAGCAGTTAGTACAAATTCAACCAATTCTCACATAAATTATTCCCCTTCTTTATGATTTTTACCAACACCTATAGTTTCACTTAAGTAATATAAAATTTGACAACATAACTTCTCCTTTAAAGTTGGCCACATGGCATATGGAGAAGGCACAACCATTCTGGATTATTCGGCTGACCCCTGGTAGGGTGAGCCTGTTTTTCTTGCCTTGATAAACCCAATAGTAGATAACTATTCTTTACCTCTCCACAGCCACCGGACGAGTTGCCAGCTAGAAGCTCCTCCATAGCTATAGGTGTTATGGAGAGAAATTCCTATGGCTTGGGGTACCACAACAAATAGCTAGACTCCAGAAATCAATCTTTCCCAATATGCAATAGAATTAAGAACATCTAACACTAAAGGATCGAACCTCGTACCTTATTCCGGACGGTTGAAGTAGATCCCCGTTGAGCTTTCCAATCTTCAGCTTGAATTGTTATAGCACGTCCTCAACAACAAATAAACAATACAAGCATACTATATTTCATGGTGTTAGATCTATTCTAGCATATATAATCAATAATGTATAAGCATTTGACATATTCCAATGGATGCAACATTCATTCAAATACACATTACTGGACAGGAAAATATATTTCTATTAATATGAATCAGAGATTACAAGGGACAACCTCTGACGGCACGTCTGCGAACCGGAGAAACTGAATCCCCCACTTGGGCCTCCACCACCTCAATCCTCCATCACTCCGATAGCAAGCTCACTAGCAAAAGGAAAGCTTGGGAAGAACACAACAGTGCTCCAAAGGGACAAAGGGATGCAGACTCAAGTATAGTTCTGGCAACAATGGACTATAGTTTCGATACTCTCAATTCTCTCTTCTCTACTTTCAATGTCTCAAGGGTTCCTTATATAGCTTTTCAAAGTGATACTGAAAGGTCGAATCCATGCGATCTCAAGGCATATGGAAGGCCAGGAGTCATATGAGTCGGATTCAAGTCAAGGAACGCTCCAACAGTTTTGGATTATGCACACATCCCGATGTACGCGGCTATAGAGGGAATATCCTCGTATGTACGCGGTTATTGGGAAAAAGGCCGCGTATATCATTTTTCTAATGTTTTTATGAATGGTCAATGATACATCAAAAGACAAAAAATGGTCCATAGGGGATAATGAGTCTACAGCGGGACAAGGGAAGGCCATACAATGTGTGATTCACCTAGTGTGGTGAAATCCGCTATAACAGATGCCCCCTAATGTATATCAGAGGGGTTATACGATGGCCGAAATACATTATAAGTCCATCCCAGAAGTGAAGTGATGAAGGTACCCAAATGGAAGACCAACCACCCAATCAGCATAATACCATAATACAACTCTGCATATAACTGCAAATACATCTAGCAGTCCTGGATACATAAGAGTACAATGGCCATGAATAGGCATGAAACATGATAGAACATATGTGGTCATCGCCACATACAATATACATAGATCAGAATCTCCATGATGAAGATATACAAAGAACCATGATCTCCACAAAGGCTGAAGATATATAACAAATCAAGATCTCCATAGTGGCTCGAAATATCTGACATACACTAGAACAAGTCACGAGAGCTGAAATCTCATGAATACAGGCACGATCAAGGCGGTAGCATATATTGGATGCCACCAATCTGGAAGGTCTTCTACACAAACCGCTACGAGTACATGTCCTACTATGCGAATAGAGGTGTCGAGGTCGAACATAGTAGTCCATCGTCCGATTACCGATCATTGATGTATACCGTTAACAGACGCGAGATCACCCACCAATAATGAAAATGGGAATCAAGGTACTAGAGTGCAAACAAACAAGTGTGAATAAATGTGTTGAGGTCGAACACTTGAGAGAATCCATCGATCAGGGGACATTGATGTATTCCCAAAACTATCGATGGCGAGAGAACCTGCCACTAATGGCTGCAAGTCTCAAGGCACTCAAAATGACTCTAGACTCCAATCCCAGAATAAATGATCTGAAGTCAATGGGATGAAATCCGCTGGAAGGAGTGCATTAGGGCATCCCCCATCATCCAACACGAGGCACTCAGCAAGGATGTATAATATGGAAGAACTCGATCATAAGGTGCATGAACCAGTAACTGTACCGGGAATGGCCGACATGCAAAGTCAAGATAACTGAGGAATGGCCGACTCAGGTTTCAACTTCCTTCGAACAAGAGCATAACGGTGTATGGTGACTGAATGAAGGCAGCATAGACTCGATATACAAACTGGGACATCTCTATGACGTAGGAGGCATCAATAGAGGCTCCATAGGGATTGGAAGCTTAACCAGTCGGTGGAGATAAAACTCAGATAACGAGTACAGCTCCTAAATTCAAACTATAACCCAACCAATGGATGTGATATACAGTGCTTTGTTCGAAGGTGACACGACTCGACAGCTGCCAAAAATAATATCTTTTCTTGTCCGGCTTTTTGTTTTTTTTTATTTTTTTGGTCTTTTTCAGTTATTTGAAAAGCTTAAAAAAAGAATAAACTAGCTTTATACTTACAAACTAGGAGGAGACGAGTGTCATAAAGGCAAACAAACTAGTTCCAAGTAGTGGAACATACCTATGCTCAATGCAAGGATACATGTGTAGGATATCGACACTCGGGGGAAAATCCCCTCCCGGTAAAAAGGGAATCAAGCTGCGAAGGATATAAATAAAGGCTCTGCATGGCTAGACATGAGACAAGCTCGGGCTATATGGCTGAAACGCAATGTCAGGGGAGCCGACATAAAGCTCAATAAGATAGGCAAAGCTCATGATAATGCATCCACAACTTGATACAAGGGGAGTCCGGGGGAAGACAGGCCAGCATAAGATCAAGAGGATTATGAGGCTCTTGCTAAATGTCATGGCAATACTATGCAACGGACTCCCACACCCTAAAGGGGGAAACATCGGCATGGGCACCAAATGCAAATAAGGCACTAACTAGGGTACCCATGTAAGGTGAGTCTCTACCACTCATATCATGCCACTTCTATAGCAGCAAGAAGGTTCCGTGACATAATAGAGTGGGTTCGTACCTTAGGATTAAGTGACATGGTCATAAGGTCATGAAAAATGCAAGCGGTGGTGAACCTAACATATATGTCAGTATAGACGTTATACTTGAGATCAGTATGAATGGATCAATCCAAAGGCTAAAACATCGCTGAAAACGGTCATCTACATCACAAGTTAGGTCATAAATGGTCCAAAAAGGTTAGAAATGGTCAAAACTATAGGAAAGGGGGTAAAAATTTTCAAATATTTGAAAAAATTTCTATAAATAGTAAAAAATATAAATCATTTGAAACTTTTACCCATTTGAGCTCTGATATTCAATTGCAAATTCCAGGAGATCCAGCCGGCGGAATTCACCACCGATTCTTCCAGGTACTTACTCATGTTCTCAGCTTGCATTTCAATACAATTTTTATAATTTTTCATGGTCAAATGAATTTTTAAAGGCCAAACTTACATGAGCGCTATGGCCCATGTGGGTATTGATGTTTTTTCTGCGTATAGGGATGGCTATACGCGGAAAAGGGACCAGAAACCACATACATACGTGGCTGTTTTGAAAATAGCCGCGTATGACACCACGCATAAGGATTTATAAAAATCTAATGGACATTTGGTCAACTTCTCATGCAGGATGGTGCTAGAGTGGCGAGAACGCGAGCATGGTGATGTAGAGGAAGCAGTAAGGGCTGACAGAATGGCTCAAGAAGCTCTAAGAATATGTGGACTCTACAAGTTTTGGTGCCTAGGAGGCTTGAGGGCCAAACCAAGACTACTACAGATGCTTGTAGACTATTGGGATCCAGACTCAGAGTCCTTCTGACTAGACGGCATGTCCCTCACCATTGAGGTGGAGGATATCTACTTTATCATAGGTCTATCCAAACGAGGTGAGATGGTGAACCTTCATGCCCGCGAAGGGCCAGGTCATGGGCTGACTATCGACGAGTACATAGCAGTGTACTGCTACCCAGAGACGGAGAAGGTGGGGAGCCAAGTTCCCACCAATGCTATACAGGTACTCGGCCTAAAGGCCATACTACTGACGCTGGGCAGGATAGCAAGCTTAGCATCACTCCATTAGGCCTCTCGGCCACTGATGTTCTATGCGGTGGAGTGCATGACACCGACCATCTATGACTGGAGCACTTCCCTACTGAGCAACATGAAACATCAGCTCAGCGAGTGCAAGGCAGGTAGGATATGGAACTTCGGGTTCAGCAGTATCTTGAGCACGTTTTTCTTCGAGCGTGTTCCAGGATTGAGCCCTAGAGTGGATGTTCCTCTCCACGGGGTTCGAGATCTGGCCCAACGATGTTGGGCAGACATGATGCGCAGACTGGGGGGTGGTAGGGTGGCCAACCCTTATCCAGTAGACTTTTTTCCATGGTGGTGATGACAGATTGTTGCCATAGAGGACTACCCTTATGCAGGGATAGACTTCCGGGGAGACCCAGACATGCCATTACCACCAGGGTCAGCATATGGAGACATAGGTAACGAATCTCGACCCCTACTCTTTTTAAAAAAATTTGAAGTATTTAATTTTTTTGTGTTTTCTTGATTATTGGAATCAAAAAGACATGTTTTTGGGTGACAATACATAGTGACATCTACCATTGATGTGCAGATGTGGGACCACAGTGACCAGAGGGATTCCCACGTCATAGACGGAGGGGAAGAGGAGACGATATCATCGGTGTGGATGCGGAGCCAACGCTCCAAAGCATCCATACCAGCTTTGTGTGACTGACTCACAGAATTCCCATGGCGCAAGTCGAGGACTTGCTTGAGGCTATGCAGAGACAGGTGGTTGGTGTACCACACGCATGGGTGCGTTTATTCCGGTGGCTAGCTAGAGCCGTGGTGACATATAATGATCACAACCCTCATCCACCTGCACAGGACTAGACACCTAGGAGTTTATCTATTTTGTACTACCGTGTATATGATGGTGGCTTTCAAAGCCCCAATTTTGTATTATGACACTATGTATTAGCACATTTTTTATGTATATAAAAAAGTTTTATGGTGATCGGTTTATTTATTTACATGTGTAAAAATTGTGTTTATGATTAATTTATGATGAATGAAACAAATGCCAATCTAACACATAGTTATCATATGAGTCAGCAATTTGATTAAAATTTCTTGGAATGTGTATATATGTTATGTTCTCAAATTGTCGTTCTAGAAATCTCACACGTAAGAATCTCTTCAATAACGTCGGATCTCTAACATGGTACAAACCATTTAGCTGTGACACTACTAACTCCGAATCAAGATGTACCTCAAGAGAGAGAACACCATGTGAAATGACATCCCGTAGAAACTCGATAACGGCACTATATTCAGCAACATTGTTGGAAGATGGCCGTAGACATACACCTCCTAAAGATAGTACATGACCCATAGGAGTAAAAATCACCCAAGCAGCTGACGCTGAGTGTTGAGTGTGACGGCTTGCACCATTCGCGAATCCTATGTAGGTGGAAGATTCCATTGACATCTACCACAAGAAATGGAAACTAATCACAAACCTGATCACGATAAACCAGACCTAACTATGCAAAAAAGATGTACAATAATATACAACAAACAACCTTGGCTAAAGATCATGCATAGTATTTTTTAAGATAGAGCCCATTTCTAGGCTCCGCCAAGGCTGTCCCTTCGTAATCCACTAACTTGTAGGCACCCTTCTCTAATACACGCTTGACCACGTAAGGACCACGCCACATAGGATTGAACTTCCCTGCCCCCAAGGGTTCTTTCAATTGATCCTACAAAAGGACTAAGTCTCCCTCACTAAACACTCTCATACAGACAGACTTATCGTATTGGGCCTTTATGCGATGCTTATTAACCTCTAGAGTCACCAATGCATCTCTATGCTGCTCATCGAGTTGCTCAAGGTGAACCAAACGCTCCTCCAAAGGCGAAGTGTCTGGTGAGATTTCCACGGCTAACTTCAACGAAGGAATATTCTCATTCTCCACACGGTCAAGCGCTGGAAGGAAGTCGGATCTATGATAAAGTTCCTCCCAAGGTGGCTCAACTCCCAACCTAGCCTTAATAACCACTTCATCTGAAGGGAGAACCTTATCAAGGTAGTCATGGGCATGAGAAGGCTATACTGCCCCCGTCGGCAGCACATAGGGGTCTTCCTCCTCTGTCCGGGAAGAGGAAGAACAAGGCTCTGCAGCAGACTAGAGATTATCTTGGTAAGCTATCATGACTGCAGGCAATGGCACACTCGTCTCAATGGTCTCACTTGAAGGACTCGGTGATGGAAGAATCCAAGGATCTTCCATATGATTTGTGCAAAAAGGAACCGATCTCATAGACGTGGAAGCACCATCGAAACGAGCTCCTATCATGAGGACGGGTGCAGGACAACTAAAGGTTCCCATGAGGGAAGGATACATACCTACACCCACACTCCCAGTTGCCGGCTGGGAATGTTAAACTTTCGGAACAGAAGCTTTTGAAGATGCACTAACAGGGGGATTCTTGAATGACATCTGATCAATTGTCACAATCTTCCCATTATGAGGAAAGCATACAACGCGAAATATGGAAGACGCAACGGCTTGCATACTATACATCCAATTCCTTCCTAGTAGGAGGTTGTAGTCAAGGGGTGCATCAACCACCTCAACCTCTATCGCAACGGTCTTCCCTCCCAAACAGACTTTAAGAGAAGCAATGATACCGTGCGGCCTAAACGATCTCCCATCAAAAGAAGTTAACATGGTCGTAGACTTTGACAACTTAGGAGAACCAAGACCCTTCCAACAAGATAAAGACATCACAGAAGCAGCAGCACCCTCGTCAATCACAGTACGCTTGACGATCATATTAAGACATTCTACATGCACCAAACGGAACACATAGCAGGGCAAGTGAGGCTGATGTCCTGCGGTTTCAAATTTGATCACTGAGGAAGAATCATCCCCATTCACACCAAGAGCGGAAAGCAAATCCTTCCTTTGTGACAGACAACTCTGAAGCACTTCCAATGCAGACATCGCACAAGGAGTATGACCCAAGTCCTCAACAACTGAATAATTCTGGGTGGCTCGGGCATTTGGATTATGCCTCGAACGCTTAATTACCCCCTTAGGAATGCGAGGTGCAGCTTCAGGCTTATCCACAGGTTTCTCAATATGCAAAGGGGTTCCTGGTGGATCGGGTTCTTTACTTGAGTTGGGTTGTGACGAAGAATAATCTTTCGCACGCGTCACAACTTTCGCGGCACGGACCATATTAATGCACCCACGACCACTAGTTTCAGGTGGATCTTCATCACTAGATTGATCATGGGACTTCGAGTTCATATTTTGGTTATGCGCTAAAGGGTTCGTTAACACAACTGGGCCCTGTGCTATGAAATTTGAAGCTTCATCCATCCTAGGGCACAAGTAAGTGAGGTGATCGTCCTTACACAACTTGCAAGAAAACTTAACCTTATGCTTATTCTGCTTGTCCCCCCCAGCATTTTTATTGTTCTTGTCATTATTGTTGGCATTCTCATTTGTATTCCCACCCTTCTTATTATTTTTTTTACCAATTTTTCTATTCCATCCAGGTTACTGGTTACCCTTCTGGTCAGACGATTGCACAGCAAGTACATTCGTCGTTTGGGCGGGAGACGAAGCCGTAGCTTGTCCCGTGGCAGATTGGTTGATTGACAACTGAGAAACTTGTTTCACAACTGATCCTGCAGGTTTCTTACTTGCACTACCCACAATGCCATCGGCATGTGGTCCAGGTTTGACCTTGGGATCGAAACTAGAACGAGGGGCATTAGGTATAATCTCATATAACAAACCAGACTGAGCATAGATCATGTCTAGTTCCTGCGCCCTAAAGATCACTTGTTCCTCATTCTGCACTCCGGATGTGGACACATCCTTCACGATATATGGAAATAAATATTTGAGCAACCACCCAAGGAGGAACTCCGGCGGTATAAATGCTTTGATTAATCTCTTCCGTCTATGCCACCCCTGAATATGATCAGAATTATGGGTGGCTTTATCTTGCTGAAATGTCGACAAGAGTTCAGTACCAACATCATAACGTATCGGTAGCTAGAAGTGATTAAGGAAAGTCACCGCAACGTCGTTGAACAAAGTAAAGGCACCCCCAGGTAACTCTATATACCATTTTGCCGTAGGCCCTGTAAGGGTGCGTTGAAATAGTCTCAAGTGGACTGAGTCCTGATGCAATGAATTGGAAGAGCACCATAGGTGGAACGCCGTAACGTGTTCACTCGGATCCTCTCTTGGTTTTCCTTCGAACTTAGGAATGTTTGAAGGAATCTTGGGAGGGATAGCCGGCCAAGCCAGGTCATGAGCCACAGGATCGTTCGTAAGTCTCAATAAGTCAGGTAGATTTAGTGTCGCGAGGAAAGAGAGCTTAGCGTGATGAGGTCTAGGGGCCGCTCCCTAGTTCACATAGGATTGATTACCACCATGACCTTGGCCATAGTGACCTCCTCCTGTATGACCCGTATAGGGTGGAGTGAAAGTAGCATAATGAGGTGGACCTTGACTAGTAGGATCTACAAAGCCATAGTTAGGAGACTAAGCAGGTTGTGAATACCCGCCTCCGTAAGGTGAAGTAACCTGTCCATACTGTGCCCCATAATAGGGTCCATAGGTCACCGCTTGCAATGTCCCATGAGAGACTCCACAGGTAGGGATATACATTTCAGAAGTAGGGATATACATACCGGAAGTAGGGATGTATGTCCAAGAAGTAGGAATCTGACCTCTAGAAACATGAACATAACCTCCCGAGACCACGGGCGGTATGTAGGCTTGAGACACAACTGGTCTAGTAACTGCAGTACGGATCTGACTCGTAGCTACGTGCCAACTCGAAGGACCACGAGAGTAAGGTGGAGGGTTTGCATTTGAAGAACTCGGAATCGAGGACGAAGGAATCTCTGTAAGAAGATATGTACTGGTGCCTATCATCACTCGTCTAGAACCTAGTATCGCTATGGGATCACTAACTCTAGACCTAGTAGGTATATAAGATGTAGCTTCCACCGCTGGGATGGAAGGTGCAATATGACTAGTACTCCCAAACCTCTCCGCAAGGTAAGGCATGGGAATGCTCCCAGGTATAGTGTTAGGGTCAAAATCGGATTCAACATGAAATGTCAAATCGTGCATAGGAAAACTAGTCGTAACATAACTACCATAGCTGGTGCTAGGAGGGTCAAAGTGAGTCTCGGCATCTTCCGACATTCCATACCGGTAGCATGTCAATGGGGAATCTGCCCTAGGGTGAGTAGGTCTATCATGCAAAGATCCTATCTGGGAAATCATGGGACCAAACTCAGCTAGGTCAGGAGAGGGATCATATGTAGGAGTAAATTCCCCATCGTCAATATGAATGGGAGGAGGTGGCTCAGGAATAGTCTCTGAATGATCCTCCATGGTGTGTGAATCAGTGTGTGGCATAGTCTTCCTAGACAATCTAGGACCCTCTCCCAAAGGAGGAGGATAAGTGGAAGGCGGAAGCCCTGCTAACCGATGAGAACGGCGCGAAACCGTACCTGAATCCACAATGACTCAACAAAAAGAAAACACTCTCTATTTACGTCAACCCTAGGCCAACTAGCATGCACAGAGCAATCACTATAAAAACTAAAGCCAAAAGCAAGCAAACAAGGGCTAGATAAGTGAGCTCCCAAATGTGGCCGGTATGTCTCGCCTAGGAGAGGCTTGAGAGGCCCTTGTCACCACAAGCGGAGGTTTGAAACCAATTATTGTGGCCCTCAGCTTCAACGCGTAAAGCGACTGTGCTGTTCGACCCTAACCTGGCCGAGACACATGCAGAATAACCTCTACACATACCCCCTCAATATCCTAGGTAAGGTCACTAAGGTCACCTCAATATAATCAACGCTCAGGTAGACAGTCGCAGGCGGGATTGATCGTATGGGCAGGGTAGCAAAGCCCGAAACTCCCGAAAGAGCCCCCAGATACGAATACAATCCTGGCTATATCGTCGGTGCTACACAGTTACCGACCAGGGATTATCCCAATCAACAACCGCTCACACTACCTAGTGCTTGAATCCCTTTTGAGAGGAGCTTCCTGAGAACGCTGGTTATACCAAGGATTTCACACACTCCCTGGACAGACACCTAGTTGTTGTAGTTTAGTGATCTTGGAGAATTAACTTACAATGAACTATTCCAAGATCCTAAAACCTAAGCTTGTTTGTGCACCCTAGAAAAGAAAAGAGTGTAATTCATTTTATTTAGCGTTGATTTTAGTTGGCTTTATTACTCAAAAATAGAATCTGTCCGTGCAACTAATGGTGTTATGATGCAACAATAAGCAAAATGCACACCTAACAATCAATGCAAATGCATTGTGTCCATGAAAACAGGGTATGTGTACTACGTGAATGCACAATTTCTTCTTCAAATGCTGAATGCGAATTTCCTATATGAACACCTAACTATTACTCCAAAGCAAATCTAGATCTAATGCAAGTACAATGCAAAATGCGTAATGCAATGCATGATGATAAGCAAATATTTTTTGGATTTTTTGAAAATAAAGAGATACAAAAAGCAAAAGAATGACTCTAACCACGCCAGACTCTGCAAGCACACATAAACAGCATTCCAGCAAAGCATTAAGGCAAAAGGACTCTAATGCACTAATCTCAAACAAAAAATCAAAGATGCCATGACAAGAACTTTCCTAAAAAAAAATCTAAGCTAAAAAAAAATGTTTCTGGTCAAAAACAGAGGTATTAACAGACTCAGGCAGTGCCAAAGGAGACTCAGCAACTAACAGCATTCACCCAAAAATCCACTATCTTCCACAAAAAGGTAAAAAACCAGGGTATACGTGACTGTGCCCAGTGAACCCGCGTGTATACGCGACTGTAAGTGACAAACCCACGTACAGGAAGAAAAAGATGCACAAATTCAAGGCAAACAGACAGGCTGAGACTAAATTCACACCAATCAGGCTCTACCAGGCATACATGCCCCCATACCCGACACAGAAACAAGAGAGAGAGAGCAATTCAAATACATTGAATGCCAAGAGATCAACCCCCAAAGGACAATTAATAGGAACTCCCCAGCAGAGTCGCCAATTCTGTTACGGAGAGAAATTCCTATGGCTTGGGGTACCACAACAGACAGCTAGACTCCAGATATCAATCTTTCCCAATATGCAATAGAATTAAGAACATCTAACACTAAAGGATCGAACCTCGTACCTTATTCCGGATGGTTGAAGTAGATCCCCATTGAGCTTTCCAATCTTCATCTTGAATTGTTATAGCACGTCCTCAACAACAAATAAACAATACAAGCATACTATATTTCATGGTGTTAGATCTATTCTAGAATATATAATCAATAATGTATAAGCATTTGACATATTCCAATTGATGCAACATTCATTCAAATACACATTACTAGACAGGAAAAGATATTTCTATTAATATGAATCAGAGATTACAAGGGACAACCTCTGACGGCACGTCTGCGAATCGAAGAAACTGAATCCCCCACTTGGGCCTCCACCACCTCAATCCTCCATCACTCCGATAGCAAGCTCACTAGCAAAAGGAAAGCTTGGGAAGAACACAATAGTGCTCCAAAGGGACAAAGGGATGCAGACTCAAGTATAGTTCTGGCAACAATGGACTATAGTTTCGATACTCTCAATTCTCTCTTCTTTGCTTTCAATGTCTCAAGGGTTCCTTATATATCTTTTCAAAGTGATACTGAAAGGTCGAATCCGTGCGATCTCAAGGCATATGGAAGGCCAGGAGTCATATGAGTCGGATTCAAGTCAAGGAACGCTCCAACAATTTTGGATTATGCACACATCCCAATGTACGCAACTATAGAGGGAATATCCGCGTATGTACACGGTTATCGGGAAAAAGGCCGCATATATCATTTTTATAATGTTTTTAGGGATGGTCAATGATACATCAAAAGACAAAAAATGGTCCATAGGGGATAATGAGTCTGCAGCGGGACATGGGAAGGCCATACAATGTGTGATTCACCTAGTGTGGTGAAATCCACTATAACAACAGGAGTTATGGACAATAGGGAAGACTACGAACCCTTGTTTTTCCTGCCAACACTAGATGCAACCATCTCACTTTCACGACGAGCAATTTTTGCAATTGAGCCAGACGTTGGGAGCCTGCACACATATTTCTTGCCTTCTCCAGTAGCTTGGGTTACAATAAACGTTTTTTTTGCACCAGGCTCAACAGGGTTTTTTTCTCCAGCAAACGGGGCCAGTAGTGGAGAACCCTACTCACCAGACCCTGCCTCTTTTCTGCTAGAACAGACCCTACCGCATCTCAAGGATCTATGGGAAGAGGGATGTTCCCAACCCTTTCCCTTACACTTTGATCATCTTCCTATGGAGTCGTTTCCCCCGGAAGAAGACCTCAATATGGAATATTTTATAACCTTTATGTTATAGCCAACTGATATTCTCGAAACCCTTTGAGGGTCCGGTAAAGACACCAGCCTCAACATCACGACAGAGGGTTCCTTGGAGAAAAATGATGGGGCAAAAAGAAACCCTAAGCACAAAAAGAAGATGGTATTCTTGGCCGCAAGTAGAGGAACCCTAAACCTAATTTACAAGGTAAATATTTCTATAGAAGAAGTAGAATATATGGAGGAGCTCGTTCTTGTGGGAAATATTAGGGACAAAAACCCTAGTGACAAAGAAATGGAGGTATGGGTGTTTAAAAACTGGATGGGACTCATTCATGATGAACCAGAGGTGGATGCTCTATCAAAAGGATGGTTTAGATTCACATTCAACAAGAAAGAGGAAGCAGAGTCAATCCTGAACCAAAACAGGTTCTTCAGCTCGGTGCCCATTTTTCTAAAACAAATGACACCCTTGTTCAATGCCGATACTGAGAGGCTAGATAAAACTTCAGTTTGGGTATGTCTGTTGGGCCTCGCACTAGAATTTTGGAACCTAGCCTCGTTGAAATACCTTGGCAATGCCATTGGGGATTTCGTGGAAGTGGATTTATCTTTCCTAAAAACCCACCAGAAGTCTATGGCAAGAATTTTGGTTTTTATATTCACACAGAGGTCATGAAGCACATAAACCTAATCTAGGGCTTTGCAACTCGTAAAAGAATATCGAACTATGAGGTTCTTCCTTTCAGGTGCCATTGTTGTCACAAAGTATGGCACCTGGTGAAGAAATGTCATCTGGATCCTCCCCTAGTATTCACACGGAAGAGGAGGCTCTCCAAGGAGGGAAATCCATAGGTCACAGGGACGACAGAGGTAAGGTTGACAAAAGATGGCGTAGCTAAACCCTTGTACATTCCAGAAGAATAGGGAGGGCCCATACCAGAAGGTGGCTTAGCTTCTCCTTGTCATCTCTTAGGTATGTCTCTTGTTCTTTCTTTAAAAGAGAAGTTAAATGAATTGAATTTAAATGATTCTGCA
The DNA here is from genome assembly GCA_001517045.1 of Pseudotsuga menziesii. NCBI lineage: Eukaryota > Viridiplantae > Streptophyta > Pinopsida > Pinales > Pinaceae > Pseudotsuga > Pseudotsuga menziesii. Next base: position 492,245 of record LPNX010589189.1, on the reverse strand, counting down.
CCGTCATAGTCTTCTATCCCATAAGGGAAACCCTCCCCGTCTCCCTCACAATTTTCTCCCTCCACACCTCCCCCACAAGATAAACCCTCCTCTCCTATTATGAACCGTCCTCCCATGATCACCTCACGTCCTTCTCAGTTTGGGCCACCTCTTGCCACCTCCTCTCTGATCAGATTCCATCTCAGATCAAGGGACATCCCTGCACGAGCCAAACCTCCATGAGCCCTTCATTGACTAGGCTCAAATCCTATCCTTCTAGTAAGAGGAAAGGGATGGGGCATGCTTTCCTATCTCTATTGTTCACAACACAGAGATTTTCGAGACCTAGCAAATGGAAAGAAGAAAACTCTTTTTGGGGCACTGAGAGCAATGTAGGCCCTAGAAGGAGTTCCCAAATCAAACTCCTCTCCCTCAATTTCAGGGGTCTGGCAAGTTCCTGGAAAAAAATTTCCACAAAGAGGATGATACATGTCCAAAAACCCGATGTCATCCTCCTACAGGAAACCATAGGATCAGAAGTTGAGGTTTTATCTATGTTATCTTCTATCATAAGAAATTTTTATTTCTTGCCATAGAGTGCAAAAGGGAACTCAGGAGGTCTATAAATACTAATGGAACCCCTCCTCCCTATGCTTTATAAAATCTTGGGGAGCCTTTCTCGGCATGGGGGTTTAAAGTTTCTAGGCAAAAGAAAATTTACATCTGATCATCCTAAACAACTATGGGCCTTAGAACAATATATTCTCATTCTAGGAATTGGTGCAAGCCTCCTGGTTACTAAAGAGAGAAAATGTGGTGATTGTTGGTGAATTGAACTTCACCCTTGGAATCCATGACATATTGGGACCAAAATCTAGAACAGAGCCTCTGGCCACTTTCTTTAACAACATCCTTCAGAATTTCAAGTTGGTGGACCTAGATCCGCAAAAAGTCAAGACAACTTGGACAAATAGAAGATCTGGGGATGATCAAATTGCAAAAAGAATAGACAAATTTCTCTTGGGAGAAATCTTGATCGAAAATGATCTGATGTTTAAACAATGGGTATACCGAGGAGTTGACTCAGACGATGTGCCCATCTGTTTGGAAATTTTCAGAAACTATAAAAGGCCAGCCAACCCGTTCAAATTTTGTGCAGCTTGGCCAAAAAATGAGGAAGTCCTTAGGCTCATTCACACAAACCAGATTTTCTATGTATAAGACATTGCATCACATGGTCCTGCTCACTTTGTTTAAAACCTTAATCGAATCAAATGCATCTTGAAGTAGTGGGCCAGGAACAAAAAAAATTAGGATGATCAAGATCTTATTCAGATTAAGGAAGAATTGGTAGAAATACATAACTCTAAATGGGGGCCTTTTCTCACATGGGGAGATAAGGAAAGACTATTTTCCCTTGAATCCAACAAAAGAAATGTAACATACCCCTTCTACCTCAATGCCGTTATATGTGAAATAAAGGAAAATTTTTTGTTTTGCTGTTACTACAAAATGATTCAATCATGTTAGTGGCAGATTTTACATGGCATTCCATATAAAATATGTCCAATCAAATTCATTAATGTGCATTGTAAAACAATCATTTGAGAATTTTCCTTATTGTAAATCCCTTAAGTTATAACCACAAGCATTTCTTCGTCACAGTGCTTCAAAAAATACTAAAGAAGAGACTAATATCATTATGATGGCAAGTATTTAAACCATTCTAAGTAGATAGCACAATGCAAGGGAAGAACATCAGAGACAAATACCAAGGAGACACCAATGTACGTGGTTCACCACAAACTTGGGGTTACGTCCACCAATCCGTCGCGTTATATAAAATTATTTTCCAAAAGGCTGGTTACAATCTGCAACATTCTGTTGCGATATTTTTCTTCTGTTATTCTCCTGGACTCTCCTTTCGAGATCATTTTTAAAATGATGATGCAGCTCCCCAATACGATGGAGGAGGGTGTGCTTCTAGGCACAACCAATCCTTACATTTGAGTTCAAGTGTGACACAATAATCCATACTAGACTGTAGAGTGTGCATATAGTTCCAGTTTATAATTAAAACAATACTTTCCTCATCTATATTAGATACTCAAGATTATCCAGCTGCAAATTACATTTAACACCTACAACCGTCGATGAATTTTATAATTTAAAACAATAATTTCGTCAGCAGAACTATGTAGATGCAAAATTTCACTCAACACCTACACTCCATTTATATTAGGAAATAAAAAATATCTACAAAAGAAAACATCCCAATGCTTACCACACTTAAATCTGGGATTAAGTCTACATAGCATGCCCACACTGCCATTCCTCAAATACACATGCCACATAAGGAAAAACACCCTCAAGAAAACATTTGCATCAACTCTGGGTCTAGAACATGGTTTAAGTAAAACAAAAATGTATCAGAAACGGATTTATGCATTCAATCCATCCAATGGTTATGGATCAAACGGAATCCAAGAATTTCGATATTTAAGGATATAAACAAAGTCAAAAGAAAAAGCAATAACCATGGATCAAACGCATTCAACAATCAATGATCTAATAATTTTATGGATTGAAAAACATCGCCATATCTATCCCATAGCTGTGGGACAAAACACATTAAAAATAAAGGACAATAGATCTAATCCAGAATTGATCCAACCATGGATTATTGGGTGGCATGCAGCTCTACAATACCTGAACGCATTCAAAACACCGGCAACATAAATCAAAACCATTATCAATCTAGGGTAAGCAAACATAAATCATTGTGTATGTATATATCATATTCCTTTACAAATCAAACGCGGTAGAAGGTGATCACGATTTATAACTATATAAATATGTTCATCATTCCAATCACAGGAAGATAGAGATAAAGAAATCATGTGAAACATGGTAAGTTTCAGCTCATAATACTACCAGGAATTCAGATCCAATTAGTGTAAAAGAAAACACAAGAAACATAATAAATATGAGTAATTTGCGAATGAAAGTATAATATCAAATTTAACGAAAAATTATGTATTTCAAGATTTCAAAGACGAGCCTCTGCAGATCATAGCATTCGCATTAAAGATTAGAATTCTAAGATACGTCAACATTTTAGCAGATTAAAAGTCTCCAAAAATGGAATAAAATCTTGCTTACATGATAGGCAGAGGTCGTAACTCCGAATACAAAGTCCTTGGGGAATTTGTCTCTGCTAATTCCTTTGACATCTTTGCTTTCTTCCTCATGGAGATCGAGGCCAGTGGGAGCTTTGATAGTAGGCTCCATGGATTTCTTGATGTTCGAACAAAATAACAAATGGTCTAATTAAACCATTGAAAGCAAGGATATACAAACGCCCTCTTAATGCAGGTAATGAGGAATCATCCAACGCCCATGACATACCAATATCGATCTGCACTGTTCAGATCGGATGCACTTGGCGGGCATATAAACAAAGACAAAAGCACACCAAGAGTTCAAGTCTGGGATAGGACCTTCCCCAGGCATCCTTGCCTAAGGAGAAGAGCCCTGTGTTTTCACTTACTGGTCACGTTCCCCTTTTCCCCTTCTTCCAAAACACAGGTAGAAGAATCGCCCCTTTTCCATGAAATCAAAACATAAAAATGATCCGAAAGATCGCATGCTATTCCGTAATGAATAATAATAAAAAATCCACAATGAAAACTCCCCCAACCTCCCTGGAATAAAAAATGAAATCTCCTTAAACTAGCCCTTTGGTCTTTCCAAAAGATGTCGAACAGCTGGTCGACTATCTAGTTTTTCCTCTTTCAAGGACAAGTGGCGGAAAGGTCATACAGAGTCCTTATTAGGGGAATCAATTCCCAATATTTATTCCAAGATTTTCTCCATGATTTCCTGCATGGAAAATGTACCATTACAACTCATCCCTAGTGGAAAATTCTTCTTTAGAGAAGAAATTGATATTCCTCTCGAATAATTTTAGTTCTCCCAATATAATATATAAATGTGCTAGTACCGAAATACACATAGGTTCTTTTACATGCTGTGTATGTATAATGGCCTCTTTCCTTATATATATATATATAAAGAAGTTCGACATAATCCTTATACATCGATGTTTTTTAATTCTTCGTTATAAAAATACTTTAGGATGTTCTTGGCATATATATATAAGATCAACATCTTTTCTTTTTCTTATGATATACTTTATATCGTAATACTCTATTTCGTTTATAAAGGCTTAAATCTATCATAGATAGACTTCATATACTTGTCTTTTTATAAGGACTTAATCTATTACTTTCTTTGTCCTCATGATATATTTTATATCATCATACTCTATGTCTTTGTCTATCATTCTTCTTATAGATAGACTTCATATAATAATAATACTTGTCTTTTTATAAAGACTTAAATATTTTTTTTCCTTTAATAGATAGATAGTTATTATTATAAATATATGAGCACATATATTTCTAGTTTTTCTAACCTTTTTCCGATCCCTTAGTTCAATCCGTCCACCATCCTAGTTCTTGTCACACAAAGGTTTGTCATCCCCTTTGCATTAATAATTTTTTCCTAATAATTTTTTTGCAGGGGACTAGGGATTTTCACTTACGCTCTCCTCTTTTAGGTTGCATACCGAGGGATATATTATGGCTCCCAAACCATCCATTTTTTTTTTCCGTAGTGGACTTTAGTTTCCCATCTCTAGTTATGTCAATGCCTTTAAGTCACCTAAGTTTTTTCACTGAGGTGATTAACTCATATAGGCTGCACGGCTTTCCTTCTGGTGGGGACTTGGCCTTGAGCTCCTCACAAGAAGCAAGTACAATATATTCGAAATACAAAAATATCCAAGGAATGCAAGAGGGATGTTACAGGAAATATCCTGGAGGAAAGAGAGGAAATATAGAGGCTAAAGAGAAGAGCCATCTGAATGACTTGTGGAGATGATAACACTAAATTTTTTCAGGCCTTTGCCAAGGGAAGGAAACAAAATAATACAATTTGGGAATTAAGAAACTTAAACAATGAACAGGTCTTAATGTTTGAAGAAATGACAAAGATTGGCAAAGCAGATTTTGAAAACCTTTTTAAATTAGATCAATAGAATACAATTGCAAAAGTTATCCATACCTCACCCTTCTTTCTTGAAATATTATTAGAAGAGGACAATGCATACTTGTGTTGAGGCCTAGAAATTCGCAGGGAACAACAGTAAGGGATTCTACCCAGTCAACGTTCCCGACTAGGCCATGACTGTTTGGTGTAGGGAATCCGTCTTGTTTGCGTTCCGGCTACCGTAGGTCAAGTAACAAAAAAAAAAAGGTTTTACTAGTTGCGGCCCGGTCCACCGTGTATTTTTGTATTTTTTGACTTAAGGATGATATGCGTATGCCTAATTAACCATGCAAGGTGATCGAGATGCAGAGAGTAGTCACAATGTGATGCGTAGGTTCTTACCTCTCGTCTTCGCATCCACAAGCATCTAAATCACATATACAGCAATGAAATAAACTAACTATCTATCTATCTATCTAACTATCCTCGGGGAGCCAAGTTGTAATCTATTTATGAGTAATGTGGATGTGCATGCATGATAAAGAGCAATTACAGATAGCTGATATTCCTTTCTACAACGCATGAACAATTAAAAATATTTCAATAATCAGATAGCCAATTGTTTTATGAACAACTTACACTACTCATGGTGGTAATTCCACAAAAATAAACCAGAAATCATTTAAACGAGAACATAGGTCCTAAGAGTTAGAACGATCTCACGGTTGATGGACAAAATCTGAAAAAATAAAATAGTTCATCTTTCCTTCATCCACAGCATAACATTTGGAAATTCCACCCATCTTTCTCCAACAGGAAAACCATAATTCTTTATTGCAAAGAGAAATAGTTCTTCTTACAATATTGCTTTCAAGTCTAACTGGGAAAAAGTCCTTTTTCCCTCTAATTCTTCTAATTTATACCAAAGGGTGAGGCTATTGGGCTGCCCAAAGTAACCTTTCGGATTCCCAACTCTTCGCTTCCCAACGTTTTACTTTTCTCAAATGTTTTTTACAAAAATGTTACAAATTACAAAACTGACCAATCCTTCACGAGGAGGGTCCCACTTGGGTGTCTAGAAACTTCTTCCACGCCGAAGCTTCATTGACAATGCCTTCAAAGGCACAAGGCTCCAAAAAATGGATGTTGATTTCAAACTTCTCAGCCTGGTTCTTTATAGCCTCAATCCTGGCTGCACTTAACCGAAGCTGATCTTCCAGAAGCTGCACACTGATAGCCGAATGATTTACTTCGCTCCTCAAGATCTGATCATCCAGGGCTTTGATATGCTACACTTTAGCTTCCTCTTCCTGATATCTCTTCTGTAACAGCTCCATAAATGAGTCATGGTTCGGGAAAGCATCAAGCCTCTGCTCAGCCTCTATTTGGCACCGGTTGTAGGTAATGAGGGGCCTTTTGAAGAACTCGGTGCATGCTCCTTTTGTCTTTTTAATAGCCTTCTTTAAATCTTCTATAGTGTTGATAGCAAACTCCACTAAGTCATAATCCCGCTTGAGGGCCCGATAATCCTTTGATGGTAGTTCTGCTAGAGTTTCTTCATTGTTTTCCAGCCTCGCCATTCTTGCAGTCAAGACTTCAAGAACGTCCTGGGATATATCCACAAAGTAAGAGGAGGTTTCCAGGATTTCCTCTAACTGGCTATCTACCTGCAGAACTTTGCACCTCTCCTCCTCTATAGCGGTCTGTAGCTACAACATCTTAGCGTTTTGGGCCAGGACATGCTCTTTAAATGGTTGGAGGTTGACCTGCTGCTTCCTTGCTTCCTCCAGAGAAGTTGTTAGAGAGGCAATCTGCTCTTGATGTTTCTTTTCCTATTCTTGGGTGTACAAATCACTGGCCTGCAAGATGATCTTTTGCTGCTCTTCTAGTTCTTCTACGTTTCCCAGCAGCCGATATTTCTCCATCTTCATCTCTTTGTATTCTTTCTGTACTTTCTCCAGGCATTCTTGTGTCATTTCTCTAGCTTGTCTTTCTACTTGGAGGGCCTGCAATTTAGCCTTAGAAGCCTTTATCTCCCTCTGCATGTCTTCATACTTCCGCTTCAGCCTATTTCCTTCCTCTCTCTCTTTCCTCAAGGTGTCTTTCAACTGAGCAGAGGATTTCTTAGATAGCTCCAAGTCAGTCATTACCTTGTCCATGTTATCCTCTAAGGCATGGATTAGTGCAGCTCCAGCTCTCAGGGTGAATCTTGGGTCCCTATCTGTGCCCAACACCACGAGTGTATCTGTGATCATTTTTCCAGGAAGACCTCCTATCTCCACTTTCCTCTCCATCCTGTTGACTATCCTTTTTGTTACTCTATCATAGAAAACAGTGTTGAAATCAGGTATTTCTTCTCCCTTTTTCTGAACAAAAGGAACTAGCTTCAGTGTGGGGACCATGGGCGTGCTGGTGGTGAGTACTTGTGGGTCCTGAACCTCCGGGTTTTCCACGTCCTGGGTCTGCTCTCCAACTATGTTAGAAGTTGAATGTTCTGTCTCAGTCTGTGTCAGCTTCAGCCTCTCTGCTTCCTGCTTTTGTAGCTCCTCATCGAGCTTCCTCTTCGTTTCTTCTTCTTCTGCCCTAGCTTCTTCTTATGCTTTCTCAGCTGCTTCTTGGGCATCTCTTTTTTTCTCTTCTTCTTCTGTGTGCAGCCATCCTGCAGCTTCTTGTGCAAACCTCTGGGCTTCTTCATTTCTCCTTTTGGCTTCTTCCTCAGCCTTTTCCTGTTCGTCTCCCTTCCCACCTTTGGTGGTGATCTTCTTCTTGAATCTTCTCCTCAGAGCTGTGATGTTCAGGGCACTTCGGAAGACAGATTCTTCCCTATCCCAATGGTGGGTATATTCAAAATGCACATTGTTTTCTTTACAATGCCCAGCTACTTTACCTTGGGATTCATTTCGATGGAATGGCATCTCGCCAAAATGAAAAATTTCTAATTCTTCTACGAATTCATCAGCTTTCTTCACCTTAGTGAACCTGTAACTTCCCAACTTGAAGGGAAAAGGAGGGTAGGCAGTCTTGTTATGCTCAAACAGAAAGCTTCCTATCCCATCCAGGAACACTTGTCTGACTGCCTCCTTGTGGATAATGTAATCAGTTGCATATTTGGGCAGCAGGAAAGGTGCTCTCGAACCTCCAAACATCCTGAACTATAGGCCATTTTCAGTCAAATAGTAGTCCGCATACTCCTCTATTACTTGCAATGCCTCCTCCGACATGCAATCACACTCCTTTAGGAAAATGAGTGTGTATAAGGGCATGATAAAGTGTTCACATACTTATCGATAATGGATGTGGTATTTGTGTGCCCACAGCGGTTTATAGGCAGCATAGACCAGGAATTCTTTCCCTATCCCAGATGCACCTGAGTCTCGGAAAAGGTTGATTACACAATATGCAATCAATGAGTATGGAACTCATATAGAAATCAAATCTCTTCTGGGCCACTCCTCCCAAAGCCATGGCCAAGCAAGCTGAAAGACTATTTGATGCAATGCTGGCCCAGTTGAAAATTGTCCCCTGGGTTGCAACATAAAAAATGATGGGTATCCATTCTAGTTTGAAGATCCTGCCATGTGCTCTTCCAAATATCCTGTTTAGCATTAAAGCTATGAACCTATATGGGGTCCTTACGCTCGCTATATCATAGTCACCCGTGGGCCTGTATCTATAATGTTTTCTAGGCAATAACATCTTTTTAAGAGTCTCCACCAAGTCCATTCTAAGGTTGTTCAGCCAGTCATCAGATAAAAATACTTGGGCTTCTGGCAGGTGGTAGGCCAGAGCTACATATCCAGGGCTATATGCAGCATAGCCTTGTCTTTCAACATTCTCCAGAATCATTGTTGTGACATCTGCCCGAGGAAGAATCCATCCAATTACTTCAGAGCACGGGAACAGCTCTGGTCTGGTGGCAATCTTCATCAATGAAGGTATTTCTATGTTGGCATATATGGACTCTTCTTCCAATCCCATGTCAGGAACCTCTCTGCGCGTGATCAATCTATATACTTCACCCCATTAGTACTCAGGTTCAATGCCAGAAATACACTTGGTGTCTTCGTATATGTGTTCTGTCTTGGTGACAACTTCCACTTCTGGCTCTTCCTCAACCACAGGGGCCTTCTTCTTTTGTCTTTTTGACATTGTGAGCTCTTCCTACCATAAAATTGTAACATTAAGCCCTTTTGGCTGAGTGAAAAACTTGTATACATCAATGTGTAGTGTGCCATTTCTTCTATGTTTAACATGATAGCAATCAGTCAATGAAGCAAATATATGCATGTATAGCCTGAAATGGCCTAACTAACAGAAATATTACAACCCAATGTTCAGTGTTCAGTGGCTTCGTCTATATCTAGCATGATGAAAACAGTATAATCGAGTGGAAAACATCTACATGAACATGACTAAAACTTCCGCTCTGCGGGTGCCATTATCAAATCACTGTGCGGGAAAACAGAGGCACTATGCGAGTTTCTATGGTGCACTTGATCAAAGAAAACTGCCGATGCAAAACAACTGCCAATAACTATGTGTCGTGGTACACCCTCTTCCCCGGCCCAGGTTCGAAACTGAGCACGAATTTGGTTGCACGGGACCGCGTAGGAAAAATGGTTGTGGTTTAAAAATACGAGTAGCACCAAGCGAGACAAATAGCCCAAACCCCATAGAGAAAAGTGGCAAAAACCTACTCCTACCCACCATCATTACGTAGGGCGGTTTGGCGCAGACAGCATAACGGTCGTCTGTGCCAAACCCCCTCATTCTCTATGCGCAGTGTTGTAAAGAAAATGGCAGTGGGGGAAAAAACTACTCTGAAGGTTAAACTGCCCTCCCACGGCCAAATAAGATAAAAAATCTCCACCTATATAGGAGTGCAACTAACGGGGTGAGGATAAACAGTCAGGACAATACCTAACCATAGCAAGCATCAATCAAATGTTCAATGTAACGGGGAACGAGCAACAACGAGCCTACCTAGCAACGACGCGTAACCGGAGTGGAGAGGTCTATTGAGCTTCGTGGTGGAGACACCTGGACTGCGTGTACCGAAAATAGGGGACCGGGAGAGCACGGCAGCACGTGATAATGATAGATGGAACAACACAGTCGAAAAGGATAATGAAACATGTCCCGACCCCATATATATAGTCAACCATGAAAATATCAGACGACGGAGAGAGAAGAATCAGAAAGCGGACAAATTTGGATCGAAGATTGAAAACAAACTTCTTTCCGCAACGGTGGACGGCCAAAGTGCTAGGCCATCTGCGGAAACATATATGGCGGAACCTCAGAAGACTAATCAATGGGCCAATAGTGAAACAGGAGCCACAACGGCGGAGCCACGAAAGGTAAATTGATCTGTAATGGGAAAAGTCTGAGTCAGAAGGAGAACGACTACGCATCGGCAAGGTTATTGCTTTGGCAGCCACAACGGAGAAACCGTAAGCATCCCACCATCCACAACGTCGGGGCTTGAATCAGAAACGACAACACTAAAGGTTCAGAAAGTTTAGTCCTCTGGCAGCCGCAACGACGGAGTAACAAAGAGTGCAATCTTCCGCAACAACAGGTTTTAAAGTGACTCAAACGGTCGGAAGGAGAAAACTTCCCGCAGCTGCAACGGTGGCAACCCAAGACTTGCAGGCTCAACGAAAACAACAAACAGGGTCTGAAACTTCAAGCCATAATCGGGAGGGAATGTGGTTTGCCATCTACAACGGCGAAAGAAGAAGTCATAACAGTTCCGATTCAAAACCAAAAAATAGCCGATTAAAATCAATAGAATCGGGAGAAAAGTCGAAGTCAAAACTGAATATCCATCTGCAACGGTGGGAGGGAAAAGCAAATACAATTCCTATTTAGTCATAGATTCCGTCGATTAAAACCAACATATCGGGAGAAAATTTGAAGTCAAGACTCTCTACTTAGCCGCAATGGCGGAAACTTTAACCAAACACATTTCCGATTCGAACATGCTAAAAATGCATCCAAAGGCAGTGATAAAGTCTGATCAAATAGTGGATTGTTTCAATCATTAGAAGAAGAACCAAAACAAGCAGTAGATCAACCCAAGCATAAGAAAAACATTCTGAGAAATCATTATTAGACCAACCCAAAGAAGAAAATCGAACTAATCCAAGCAAAAGGAGGGTCCTAAAATTTTTAGAATTTTGGGAAATCGTTGCAGCTGCAACAATTGGAAACTACCTGGTGAACCCCATATTTTTTAACTAACTCCTTCCAAGTTTAAGACTGTCTGGACAAAATAGAAAATTCTAGATGTTTGTATCCCTAGGCTAGCCACCGTATGCATTTAAAACATTAATAAGTAGTCCATTCTTTGGGAAATGGTAACATTAGAAATATTGCAATTCTGAATAACTCTTTTAAGGCCTAATAAATGAGGTTTATTTTACCCGTCTTTAGGTAGTTTCCGACTGGGACACCATAAGATTGTAACAGAAAGTAAACAGCATTATCCTTTTGTTCCTCATTCCCATGCCAATTTCACTTTTGTGCCATTCGAAATTTAGTTCTTTTTAGTCCTCCATCTACCTTTCTTTCTGAATTTTATTCAGGCTCCTCTATCCATAGTGTCCTTTTGTGTGAGAGAAATAATTGGCTTTTCGACTCACGGACGGAGAGGAACCTTTGGAAATTTGAGATGCATGCTTTTGATGCTTTGCTTTGATAGGTATTGTTTCTTTAAGGAGTTTTGACTCTTGATAGCTTTTAGCTTTTCTGAAATTATGGCATAGGATCATTATATATGATATACTGTTTACCCTTCTTCCTTTCTGTGGGTCCTTTGCTATCACCCCTTTGGAATTTTAAGATGTGAAATGGATGGAGCCTCGAAATAGTATTCCGGACCTCTTTTAATTTTGAGTTATTTACAAGGGTTAAGTAGGACTTTAATGAATGCATGGCCAATCAGGAACACTGCTACTAGAAGACATTCTAAGTTTGAAAACACAGTCTTTTGCTCAAGATTTCAGTTAATTAAGAACCCTGATGGTTCCACTGCAACCAAAAGTTTGCCTCTTTATTCAAGACCAAGCATTAAACTTAAAAGAAAAACAGCATCCAAGCAATAAATCAAAATAAAACAACCTCAAATCAATAAACAAAGAAAAAGCATCAAGCATTAAAGAAAGCAATCTCAATTTATTTATGTACAAAGCAAAAGAAAAGAAAAGAAAAGAAAAAAAAGGAAATTTTTTTCCCACTCCTGAAAATCTTTAAATCTAGGGAGTTAAGGGGTGGGATTGATTATAGACATGAGTTATCTAACCATGGTCTAGCCGTGTTGTTTTCTAAATTGAACACATGTATACTATCCTACAGTCCTCCTTTTCATCCTAAGGAAGTTGAAGGAGCTCAGGCTGAGTGTCAATCATCGAGCTGGCCTCTCTTGAGGTGTGATTTCTTAGCTTAGGCTCAGTTAGATAATTTCCCAAGATAGAATCAGCAGATTCATTACCCTCTTCCAGCTCAGTAACATTGTGCTCCATGTAGGGCTCTCTTAAAATCTTAATCAGGTTTGGGCTACCCTTCTGAGGTAACCACATGTGTGACCAATATGAAGAAAAGTACCCATCTATTCGGCCTGACCAATCTCGATTCAAGATCAATCCATAGACATCAGGTATGTCTGCTACTACAATGTCAATGTACTGACATATCTTTTTATTTGCAGACAATCGAATCAAAACATTCTTCATCTCCCCCACTACTTTGACACTAGTCTTGTCTAGTTGAGTAACGTCCCAATCAGTAGGTATTTTCTGCCCATTAATTTTTTTACAGATTGCAAGAGGCATAACATTCACCGATGATCCAGATTCCACCAGACAATTATGCACCTTATGGTTCAAAATTTCCAGAGTTAAAAGGAAAGGTGGGGTGCTATTTTTCCTTTCCCCAATTGATTTGTCCTTTTCCTCCACAGGTTGGTTTTCGGTGGGTATTTCCTCTTTAACTTCCTTAGTTGTTTCAGCGTTCTCTTCCTCAATATCTTCCACAGGTTTGATAGTCTCATTTCTCGGCTCTTCCTCTTGGTTGAGGGTAGTGGCTTCAGGTGTTTTGTCTTCAACATTCACTTCTACCTGTCTCTTGACATTCTCCTGTAATTTTTTAATCTTCGAAATTATTGCATTGTCCTTAATTGTTAGGTTCTTGTCTTTTGTTGTTGTAGGTGTGTATTGATATTTGAGAGTGCTCTCTTCAGTGTCAAAAAGTGAGACACCATCCCATGAAAACATGGTATCCTCACCTTGTTCTTCTATGGTCTATTTTTTTTGCTCCTTCTTCATCACTGTCTTTAGTCAATTTAGAGTTCAACAACTTATTCATCACCAATGACATTGAATTCAACCATTGAGGGCAATTCCTTTTAGAGTTAGGTTGCTAGTGAAAAGTACATAAATTATCTCCCCCTATTTCTGTTATGTTCATTGATGCTAAATTTGGTGGAGGGACTTGCCATTGGTTGTTATCCCCCCTTTTTTGGTAGTGGGGTTTATAAGTTTTTTTAACTTCATTTTCTCTCTCCAGATCTATTATTTGGTTAGATAGCTTTTGAAGCATTGTCATCATTCCCTGATAATCATGTGATTGTTCATCTTTAGGTTTAGACAGCAATAAATCTTTTCTATTTGTAGTTTTCTCTCCAGGTAAATCAACATAATCTTCTACACTTTACCTCTTAGCCTCTACCCTTTTTGCCTCTTCATAAGTCTCTACCAATGTAGGTTTGGCTTTCATCTTGGCAAACATGGCCAGCTTAGGTCCTAGGACTGAGGTATAATATTCAATTAAGACCTTGGCTAAGGGTCTATCAGCTTCAGAAAAGTTCTTTAGGTATGCTGAAAATCTTTGAGTGAAATTATGTAGCTTCTCATTCTTCTCTTTTCTTAACAAACCAAGACCTTTCATCAGCGAGGCATGTGTCTTTTGGGCTGTGTATTTACTTCAAAAAACCCTTTTGAAGGTGTCCCAATTAGGAATGGAGTTTGCAGGCAACCTGAAATACCAGGATGCTGCTGCTCCTTTCAGGGTGTGCGGGAACAATCTGCAGAACACATCTTCATACTCCCCAGCCCTTAGCCCTTCTACTACTAGATAAAATATTTGCAAGTGGTCATCTACAGCAATCCTTTCCTTGGGGTCAAACTTAGGCAACAGCTTGTTAAAAGATTGAGGTAGGTTATGCAAAGGAGGTGTTAGGTTCAGAGGTGATCTAGCTCTCCAAGCCGGTAATGGGTTGTGCTGATTCAGAATCACACCAGCCATGAGCACAGGTATAAGAACAAGAGTCTGAGAAAAGAGCAATGTAAGATGAACCCAGGCTTACCTGCTTCAAAGTTAGAACAAAACGGTAAGTCTACTTTGGTCAGGTCAAAAGCTTCAAGATATCTGCTGGTGGGGTAATCTTGGGAAAATAAGTTTCCACGGCCAGCCATGAATTGGCGGCCCTCCTTCTAGTGCCAGAAACTATTGAGGCCTGGAAATTCATAGGCAACAACAGTAAGGGATTCTCCCAAGTCAACGTTCCCAACTAGCCCGTGACTGTTTGGTGTAGGGAATCCGTCCGGTTTGTGCTCCGGCTACCGTAAGTCAAGTAACAAAAAAACAAAGGTTTTACCAATTGCGGCCCAATCCACCATGTATTTTTATATTTTTTGACTTAAGGATGATATGCATATGCCTAATTAACCATCCATGGTGATCGATATGCAGGGAGCAGTCACAATGTGATGCGCAGGTTCTTACCTCTCGTCTTCGCATCCATAAGCATCTAAATCACATATACAGTAATGAAATAAACTAACTATCTATCTATCTATCTACCTATCCCCGGGGAGCCAAGTTGTAATCTATTTATAAGTAATGTGGATGTGCATGCATGATAAAGAGCAATTACAGATAGCTGATATTCATTTCTACAATGCATGAACACTTAAAAATATTTCAACAATCAGATAGCAAATTGTTTTATGAACAACTTACACTACTCATGGTGGTAATTCCACAAAAATAAACCATAAATCATTTAAATGAGAACATAGGTCGTAAGAGTTAGAACGATCTCATGGTTAATGGACCAAAGCTGAAAAAACAAAATAGTTCATCTTTCCGCCATCCACAACATAACATTTGGAAATTCCACCCATCTTTCTCCAACAGGCAAACCATAATTATTTATTGCAAAGAGAAATAGTTCTTCTTACAATATCGCTTTCAAGTCTAACTGGGAAAAATTCCTTTTTCCCTCTAAGTCTTCTAAGTTATACCAAAGGGTGAGGCTGTTGGACTGCCCAAAGTAACCTTTGGGCTTCCCAACTCTTCACTTACCAACGTTTTACTTTTCTCAAATGTTTTTTACAAAAATGACCAATCCTTCACGAGGAGGGTCCCACTTGGGTGTCTAGAAACCTCTTCCACGCCGAAGCTTCATTGACAACGCCT
Source organism: Pseudotsuga menziesii (assembly GCA_001517045.1). Lineage (NCBI taxonomy): Eukaryota > Viridiplantae > Streptophyta > Pinopsida > Pinales > Pinaceae > Pseudotsuga > Pseudotsuga menziesii. Next base: position 476,732 of record LPNX010589189.1, on the reverse strand, counting down.
TCAAAGGCACAAGGCTCCAGAAACTGAATGTTGATTTCAAACTTCTTAGCCTGGTTCTTTATAGCCTCGATCCTGGCTGCACTTAACTGAAGCTGATATTCCAGAAGCTGCACACGGATATCCGAATGATTTACTTCGCTCCTCAAGATCTGATCATCCAGGGATTTGATATGCTGCACTTTAGCTTCCTCTTCCTGATATCTCTTCTGCAACAGCTCCATAAATGAGTCATGGTCCAGGAAAGCATCAAACCTCTACTTAGCCTCTATCTGGCACCGGTTGTAGGTAATGAGGAGCCTTCTGAAGAACTTGGTGCATGCTCCTTTTGTCTTTTTAACGACCTTCTTGAAATCTTCTGTGGTGTTGATAGCGAACTCCACTAATTCACAATCCTGCTTGAGGGCCCGATGATGCTTTGATGGTAGTTCTGCTGGAGTTTCTTCATTGTTTTCCAGCGTCGCCATTCTTGCAGTCAAGACTTCAAGAACGTCTTGGGATCTATCCACAAAGTAAGAGGAGGTTTCCAGGATTTCCTCTAACCGGCTATCTACCTGCAAAACTTTGCACCTCTCCTACTCTATAGCGGTCTATAGCTGTAGCATCTTAGCTTTCTGGGCCAAGACATGCTCTTTAAATGGTTGGAGGTTGACCTGCTGCTCCCTTGCTTCCTCCAGAGTAGTTGTTAGATAGGCAATCTACTCTGGATGTTTCTTTTCCTGTACATGGGTGTGCAGCTCACTGGCCTACAAGATGATCTTTTGCTGCTCTTCTAGTTCTTCTACCTTTCCCAGCAGCCGATCTTCCTCCATCTTTAGCTATTGGTATTCTTTCTGTACTTTCTCCAGGAATTCTTGTGTCATTTCTCTAGCTTATCTTTCTACTTGGAGGGCCTGCAATTCACCCTTAGAAGCCTTTATCTCCCTCTGCATGTCTTCATACTTCCGCTTCATCCTATTGCCTTCCTCTCTCTCTTTCCTCAAGGTGTCTTTCAACTGAGTAGAGGATTTCTTAGATAGCTTCAAGTCAGTCATTACCTTTTCCATGTTATCCTCTGAGGCGTGGATTAGTGCAGCTCCATCTCTCAGGGTGAATCTTAGGTCCCTGTCTGTGCCCAACACCACGGGTGTATCTGTGATCATTTTTCCAGGCAGACCTCCTGTCTCCACTTTCCTCTCCATCCTCTTGACTATCCTTTTTGTTTCTCTATCATAGAAAACAGTGTTGAAATCAGGGATTTCTTCTCCCTTTTTCTGAACAAAAGGAACTAGCTTCAGTGTGGGGACCATGGGTGTGCTGGCGACGGGTACTTGTGGGTCCTGAACCTCCGGGTTTTCCACATCCTGGGTCTACCCGACAGCCTAAGACTTGCGGGCTCGATGAAAACAAAAAATGGGGTCCAAAACTTCAAGCCATAATCGGGAGAGAATGTGGTTTGCCATCTGCAACGGTGAAAGAAGAAGTCATAACAGTTCCGATGCAAAACCAAAAAGCAGCCGATTAAAATCAATAGAATCGAGAGAAAAGTCGAAGTCAAAACTGAATATCCATTCGCAACGGTAGGAGGGAAAATAAAATACACTTCTAATTTAGTCATAGATTCCACCGATTAAAACCAACATATCGGGAGAAAATTCAAAGTCAAGACTCGCTACTTAGCTACAACGGCGGAAACTTTAACCAAACACATTTCCGATTCGAACATGCTAAAAATGCATCCAAAGGCAGCGATAAAGTCTGATCAAATAGTGGATTGTTTTAATCATTAGAAGAAGAACCAAAACAAGTAGTAGATCAACCCAAGCATAAGAAAAACATTCTGAGAAATCATTATTAGACCAACCGAAAGAAGAAAATCGAACTAATCCAAGCAAAAGGAGGGTCCTAAAATTTTTAGATTTTTGGGAAATCGTTGCAGCTGCAACAACTTGATGGAAGAGGTCCCAAAAGAGGAACTGAAAACCATCCTGCACAATTTCCTAAAGGACAAAATCGTAGGCCGGGATGGTTGTACCATCAAATTCTTCCTGGCTCTTATACCCATAACACGTCCTTCCTGTCTCTTATACCCATAAAACACAATCCAGTCATTCTAGAATATTTCAGGCCTATATCCCTTTGTAATATAACTTACAAAGTGATTGCAAAAGTGATTGCGTAAAGACTAAGGAAGGTCCTCTCAAAAATCATCTCACACGAGTAGTTTGGATTCCTAAAAAACAAGCAAATCCATGAAGCAATAGGTGTGTCTCAGGAAGGGATGCACAGTATAAAGATCAAAAAATCAAAAGGAGCAATTCTTAAAAATTATCTTTCTAAATCTTTTGACACAGTAAGATTGATCTACCTGTGGCTCCTTGTTACTCACCTAGGATTCAATTACTCCATTATCAAATGGATTTTTTCTTGCATATATAGTGCATCTTTTGTAGCTCTCATCAATGGATCAGCTTCCTCTTTTTTCCTCTCAGAGAGGGGCCTCAGACAAGGTTTCCCTCTCTCCCCTCTTTTATTCTTATTGGTAGCAGAAGGTCTGAGTAGAGCCATACTAGACGCAAAGAGAAGAGGTTAGATTGAAGGAATTAAAATAGCCACAAAACATAATCTCACTCATCTCATGTTTGTAGATGATATACATCCCTTTTTCAATGGCACAAGCTGAGAAGAAGAAAAAAACTTAGCACTTCAGTAGACCTTATGCAAAGCCACGTGGATGATCTTAAGTGAGAAGAGATCCACCCTCACCACTTTCAATCTAGAAGAAGACACTATAAGAAGACTCCAGGTGTTTTTCCCGGTCATTCTCACACGTTTATATGATGGGATGAAATCCCTAGGCTTCAAGATCAAACTGAACTGCTACAAGAAAGCAGACTGGAATTGGCTGCTAGAAAAATTGGAACGAAGGGTAAATAATTGGTGCAACAGATGTCTCTCGAGAGCAGGAATATTAGTTCTTGTAAAATCTTCCCTTGAAGCAATTCCTGTTTATTGGATGTCTCCATCTTGGATCCCAAAGTTCATCATGGAAAATTCAAGTAAAATCTGCTCAAAATTCCTTTGAACATGAAAAAAGGAACAAAACATCCTTCCATGGGTTAAATGGGGCCAAAATGTGAGACCCAAATCGTTGGGAGGATGGGGACTAAATCTATGACAACAAAATAAAAATGGAGGCTTATCACAATGGAAATCCTTTGAACAAAGGTGGTATATCACAAGTACATAAGTACAATACCTCGGTGGGATTGGATCATAAACTCAGTCTTCATCTCTCTAGGGTCCCACTCAATCATTTGGAAGGATATTTGCAATTCCTTCTCAGTAATTCATGGTGTACTTTCTTGGAAAGTGGGAAATGAGACAAGGGTCAGAATAAGAGTTGATCCCTAACCTAGAAGACAACTCAACCACCTGCTTCATCTGTATCTCATCTAGTTCCTTCAGCAGAAGGGCTTCTTCCACCTAAATCAGATCAATGACCCTGCTTATACCAACTTATGGAAACAAGGGTGGCTAGGATGTAGGGAACAAGAGATCCCTGCCTAGTGGACTCAAGAGTAGAATATGTTCACTACAACACTTTGACGCTCCCACATCAGACTTATAGGCATAGAAGATAATTTGGTTTGGGAACATGTTGCACATGGAGTCTACATCCCAAAAACTTGATATCAACAGCTTTGTCTCACCACTTTCCAAACTGAACCAAAATGGTGGCAACCAGGAATTTTGAAAGGAAAATTCCCGTTGAAGGAAAAAGTTCTCATGTGGTGCACCCTTGACAACAAAACTCCAACCTGGGACAAAATGAAGAAAAGATCCTTGGAAGATCTAGGTTGGTGCACCCTCTTCAGAAATAATGAGGAATCTTCCAATCATCCCTTCCTCAATTTCCCTTTCACTTCCCAGGTATGGATACACTTGCAATCTATGCTAAGCCAGAGATTCAGCTTGACACGTCAATCTCTTGAAGATGCTTGGAAATCTTGGTCTACTTCTCCTCATCTTGCCCACATAAAAGAACTTCCCCTAATTCACACCTGGGGGGTTTGGATAGAATGAAATAAGGCAATTTTCCAAGATAATGCATCTTCTCTAGAACCAACAAAAAAACAAGGGCTTGACATCCTCTCATATTTTCCTCAAACAAAGGATGCTCCATCGGTAAGACTAGTCACAGAGGAACATATAGACCCTTCCATGACTTGGGATTTTGTAATGGAGCCTCTAAAAATCACACTTGTGGGGGCAGTTCCATCCTCTTTTTAAACCAAAACCATCACTTTCAGATCCAAATGGGTCTTAGCCCAGGCACAAATAACTACGCAGAACTATTGGCTCTGAAACTCCTTCTCCACTTCACCTTAGAAAGAGGGTGTAGATGTCTTCATATTTTTGGAGATTCCCTTATAATGATAAACTAGGTGAACAATGTTCAATAATGTATAAATATTGCTCTAATTTCTTTTTATGAAGAGGTAAACACACTCTCGATGAACTTCGATTACATCTCATGTTGCCATGTTTATAGGGAAATAAATTCATAAGCATGCCACCTCTCGAATGAAGGGGTGAAGATGGAACACGGAACTTGGAAATTTTTTGAAAACAAGGAAGAGGAAGTGTATGAGTTCTTTCATAGACCATTCATAGAAGCACTTCCTGGAGGAACTGTCGTTTGAACATTATGATCTCGTCCCTTATTTTTGCACTCAACATGACAGTCAAAATCACAAGCTGTTTTTGCCACACTCTTAGCTCTATTTTTAAGCTCAAGGGGAGCTATATCTTTGACATATTTGCAGCTAAGTAACTAAGCAGTTAAAGTATTTTAGGTTTTTGGTATAATTTTTTCGAAGACGTTTTCATATTTTGTTTTCGGTTGTTATCACTGATATGCAAAGCATACAAACTATGTAAAGTATCTTTTGAATTAATACAAATATAAGATTTTGTTTCTTTTGGAAAAAAAATTTCCTTTAAATTTTTTACGATTTTAAGATAGTTGAAATTTCCAAAGTGGATAAAAAATGAACTAACTTAGAAAGTCTCGTTTCTCCACTAACCATGAAAACCCATGATAGAAGAGTCACCTTAAAAGTGGAATGTGCACACTTATTAATTCTCTCATTTATGCATTAACAAGTGAGGCATTGGCTATCAAAACCCATGATATAAGAGTAGTTTGTGTCATGATAATGTTGGTCTATGAATTTAGAATTAAGACTAAAGAAATCACTTAATAAAAAATTTCATTTAGTGTTATATACTATAATTTCATTCTGCAAAGTGGGAAAAAATTATTTAACTTAGAAAGTCTACTCTGTCCACTTACTAAGTCCTTAATTACTTCCTTAACAAATTCGTCTACTATCAAGAGTTAAGATGTTAGGGTGTTGTTTCATGTGAATGTTGGTCAATGGATCTAGAGTTCAAATAAATTGAAAAACTAAAAAAAATGGTAGAAGATATCTATATTGATATGTATCTAGATTTATTTCATTTTTTAAATCTCTTCTTAAGCTTAATAGCTCTTGATTGTAAGGTTTTCCATTACACCAAAACCTGCATATGTTGATGAACATTTGAAACCCAACACAAAGCCCTATCACCAGGCATGCTGGTTAGTACAAAATTTATATATTATAATACTCCAACACCCCGCCTCCGGCATAGCTCGAGGGAATTGAACCTGAGACCTATGCTCTGATACCATCGAAGGTTCGTCGTTACACCAAAACCTACAGATGTTGGTGAACATTTGAAACCCAACACAGGCCCTATAACTAGGTGTGGTGGTTAGTCCACATTTTTTATATTCCAAGAGGTGCGGCGGTTATACCATTAGAAGGTTGTACTGATACTCCAACATTGATTATGATGGATTTGCTACTTCTAGATTGATCAAATCTAATTTTCAACAAAATTTGGATACCTTAGATGTATAAATATTTAAAGTCTATTTTTTTAGGCACTTCAAAATATTTAAATATTTTTAAGTAAATATAAAAACAGATAGGCATTTAAGTGTTTAGATTCATACAAATTTTCAAGAATTTTTTAAAATCTCAAATAAAAGTGTTTAAACTTGCATTATTTGGGTGCCTTCAAGTATTTCAATATAATATTCTGATTTATTAAAAAGAGTAGTCAATTATTCTATGTTTTCAGCTTTTTCAACCATATTTTCAGTTTTATTTTGTTCTATTTTGTTGTGAGTTCCGTTAGAAATTATCTTTAAGAAAAAATAGAATCATATATATTAGTTGCAGAAATTGCAGAATTTAGGTGCTTTGAAGGTATTTGAGGGTGTTGAATTTATTTATGAATTCAAAAACACAATTTAAACACTTTTAAAGTTAGAGTTTACCCAAAAACAAAGTTACTTACATAATTTTTTGACTTGTCCATATTATTTGGCCCATGGGCTTTTACATCATAGAACAAAGGGTGATAATATATTATTCAACTAAGTCAATAAGTGGACCAAATTATAAATTATATTAAAATGGTATAATTCATTTAATGTAGAAAACTAAGGATGTGTTCTTATAATATCTTATTTGAAACACTTATTTAATGAAATGAGTTAATGCATGGACAAAACTCATTTCTTTATGGAAAAAAATTGGCAATAAATTTTAAAGATATCCAAATACTTGAAATTTTCGAAAAAGCCATGATACATAGTAGTTTATATCATGATAATGTTGGTCCATGAATCTAAAGTTAATAATATAAAATGAAAAACTTAAAAACTCAAGATTTACTATAAATCCATATTATCATTAATCTTGATTGATTCTTCCTTTTTTTATTTTCTAGGTGACTAAATAAATAAATTGACCATTCGAGTTTGAACACTATGAAGTAAAACCTAAGAATTTTATTTATTGTATAAAAAGAAGTGTGATTTAATAAAAACCATGCTCTAAATCTCAATAAATCACTTAACAAATAATTTTATTTATTATAGGAAGGCCATAATATCATTTAGTGTTGAAACACCATAATTTCATTAATGGCAGCAAGTAGAGGGGTTAATAAGGGGAAAAATTCAAGCAATTCTCACAAAAATTCTTGGTATTCTTTAGTAGGACTTTTAACAATACTTATAGTTTCAACTAAGTCATACACTATGAACTAAGACCTAAGAGTTTAAGAATTTTATTTATTGTATAGAAAGAAGTGTAATTTAATAAAACCCATGCTCTAAAATTAAACAAATCACTTAACAAATAAATTTGTTT